>CM038214.1:213442952-213547777 GCA_021442155.1 Cymbidium sinense
CTCCTTAATAAATTCTTCTAGGGTTCTAACAATTCTACTAAAAGAATGCATTGGACCTCTTGGTATAAAAGCTGTGGCACTCTTGTTGAAGGCAGGCTTGGCTTTAAGCCAATCAGGGAAGCTATCACTTCATTTTCTTATAAGCTTTGTTGGAATTTTAGAAGTAATAATAGTCTTTGGGCTCAATTCATGACTGCTAAATACTGCCAGGGTAAGCACCCTCTCATTTGCCCTTACGAAGTGGGAGATTCTCATGTATGGAAAAGACTTTGTTCCATCAAATGGGAGGCTGAATCCTTAATTTCTTGGGGATTAACTCGAACTTCCTTCTTTTTCAAGATAATTGACCGGAAGTGGCTCTATTGATGATTTACTTTCTACCCACTCATTGCTGCTATTAAAGTGAACTCTTTTTGGCAGAATAATAAGTGGAACAATAGTAAGCTTACTAACTATATCCCTATCTCTCTTTTAGATAAGCTTACTACCATCCCTATCATCACTAGCAATCATGATCAGATTCTTTTTCAGCTTTCTCAAAATGGTGACTTCAACCTTAAAGATGTCTAGATTCATATTAGAGAAGCTCATGATTTCTCTAATGTGTTTTTTAAACTTGGGAATAACACTATCCATATTTCTTACTCTGTTCTAACTTGGAGAATTTTGAAAAATTTCATCCCTGTTGATTCCTTGATGTGGGGTAAAGGTTTTTACTTACCTTCAAAATTTCATCCCTGTTAATTTTTATCTTTGTACATATTTGCAAATGCATTTTTCTCTTTCTCTTGCAGGTTTGCTCCCTAGTGGCATGCATTCTCTCATCTTGATGAGCTTTGGCCCAGATCTATCCATTGGCTTCTCTATGTTAATCATTTTATATATTTTGCTTTCATTTTCTCTATTATTTTGCTTTTAGATGTACTTAGATAGGGGATTTACTCTCAAGACTGATTGTAGCTCTTTGAGCAGTAGTTTTGGAGTTTATCCTCTCTTAAGGATCTTGTAACCCTCTTTTTCTGCAAATAAAATTCCCCCTATATGGGATTTCAAAAAAAAAAATCCCTATACCCTAAAACATAAACCATAAACCCTAAACCCTAAAGCCTAAACCCTAAACTTTAAAAAGCTAAAAACTTAAACCTAAACTAAATAAAGCCAAAAAATAAAATAAATTTAAAAACCTTAACCAAAATAAAATAATAAAATTTAATAAAATAAAAACCTAAACTAAATCCTAAACCTAAACCTAAAAAGAAAATAAAATAAAATAAAAATAAAACTAAAATAAAATAAATAAAAACTTAAACTAAACTAAAAAGAAACCTAAACAAAGGAAAAAAACTAAAAAAAAAAATTAAATAAAATTAAATAAAACCTAAACCTCAAAAAAATAAAACCTAAACCCTAAACTAAAAAAAACCTAAACTTAAAATAAAAATAAAATAAACTTAAACCTAAACTAAAATAAACTAAACTAAAATAAATAAAACCTAAAACTAAAATAAACTAAGCCTAAACCTAAACCTAAACCTAAATAAAATAAAATAAACCTAAACCTAAGAAAATAAAATATAAAGCTAAACCTAAACCTAAAAATAAAAAATAAAACCTAAACCTAACAAATAAAATAAAAACAAAACTAAACAAAATATTAAACCTAAACATAAATTTATACCTAAGAAATAAAATAAAATAAAAAACCTAAAATAAATAAACTAAACTAAATAAAGATAAAAATATAATTAAATAAAAAAAGTCAAATCAAATCGAATAAATAAAAAATAAACTAAATAAACTAAATAAACTTAAACCTATGAATTTACTTAATTAAAAAAACAAAACCCTAACCCTAAACCCTAAACCTTGAACACTGAACCTGCAACCCTAAACCCTAAACCCTAAACCTTAGAACCCTAAACCCTATATCCTAAACCCTAAACCCTAAACCCTAAAGCCTAAAACCTGCAACCCTAAACATTAAACCCTAAACCTCAAACCCTAAACCCTAAACCCTAAACCCTTAAGCCCCAAAACCTAAAACCAAAACTTAAACTAAATAAAACCTAAAAATAAAATAAATAAATAAATCAAAACCTAAACAAAATACAGAAAAATGAAAATAAAAAGATAAACTAAAACATAAACCTAAACCTAAACCTAAACCTAAACGTAAAATAAAATAAAAAATACTTGTAAACTAAAATAAAATAAATTAAAATCTAAAATCATTTGAAAAATAAAATAAACCTAAAAATAAAAAATTAAATAAAATAAAAATTAAATGGAAAATAAAAATAAAATAAACCTAAAATAAAATAAAATTAAAACTAAATAAAAACTTAAACCTAAAAAATAAACCTAAAACCAAAAATTACATAAAAAATAAAACCTAAACCCAAAACTAAAAAAATAGTCAAAATAAAATAAACGTAAACTTAAACTAAAATAAACTAAACTAAAATAAATAAAACCTAAACCTAAACCAAAATAAACTAAACATAAACACTAGACTAAATAAAATAAAATAAACTAAAAATAAATCTAAACCTAAACTAAAATATAAAACCAAAAAATAAACCTAAAATAAAACCTAAAATTAAAACCTACAAAAATAAAATAAAAACCTAATCTTAAATCTAGAAATTAAAAATAAAACCTAAACCTAAAAAATAAAATAAAATAAAACTAAACTAAAAAATAAAGCTAAACCTAAACTTAAAAATAACCTAAAATAAAAAAAACCTAAAAATAAAACATAAAATAAAAAAAACTAAACTAAATAAAAAAAATAAAAAATAAATTGAAATAAAAAATAAAATAAAATAAAATAAATAAAACTAAATAAACCTAAACCTACGAGTTTACTTAATTTAAAAAAAGCCTTAACCCTAAACCTTAAACCTAACACCCCAAACCCTAAACCATAAACCCTAAAACCCTAAACCCTAAACCCTAAACTCTAAACCTTAAACCCTAAACCCTAACCTTAAAGCCTAAACCCTAAACCCTATATCCTAAACCCTAAAACTAAACCCTTACCCTAAGGCTAAACTTAAAGTAACTAAATAAATTAATGAAATAAACCTAAACCTTAAGAATGGAACCTTGATGAGATCGCCACCATCAACCAGCCTAGATTTGCTAGTGGGGGCAAAGGCGAAGACTGTGATTATCGCAATGGTGGTGGGGGGATCTAAAGGTGCTAGTGGATATGGAGGTGGTGGTTTGAGCAAGCATGGAGGTGAGGAGCGACGAAGGATACAACAATGATGCATGAGGGAGAGATCGAGGATATGATGGAGGATCCCGCAACTCGAGAGGCTGGGGTAGTTCAGATAAAAATAAAACGTAAAAATAAATAAAAAATAAAAAGTAAATTAAAATAAAAAATAAAACATAAACTAAAATAAATTAAGTAGAAACCTAAACTAAACTAAAAAATTAAATAAACCTAAAGATAAAAACTTAAATAAAATAAAAACTAAATGTAAAATAAAAATAAAATAAATATAAAATAAAATAAAATAAAAAAGTAAATAAAAACAAAACCTAAGAAATAAACCTAAAAATAAATAAAAAATAAAATTTAAACCCAAAACTAAAAAAAAACCTAAACCTAAAATAAACAAGATAAAATAAACCTAAACCTAAACTAGAATAAACTAAAATAAAATAAATAAAACCTAAACCTAAACCTAAATCCTAAACTAAATATAATAAAATAAAATAAAAATAAACCTAAACCTAAATGAAAATAATTAAACTTGAAAATAAACTTAAAATAAAAACCTAAAACGTAAATAGAAAAAACTAAAATAAAAACCTAAACCTAAACCAAAAAATAAAAAATAAAACCAAAACCTAAAAAATTAAATAAAAATAAATCTAAACTAAAAAATAAGCATAAACATAAAGCTAAACTTACAAAATAAACTAAAATAAGATACCTAAAATAAATAAATAAACTAAATTAAATAAAATTAAAAAATTAAAATAAAAAAAAAAAAAAACTAAAATAACTAAAAAAATAAATTAAAAACTTAAACTTACTAGGTTTAATTTAAAGAAACCCTAAACCCTAAACCCTAAATCTTAAACCCTAAACCATAACCCCTAAAACTAACCTTAAACCTTAAACCAAAATCCTACAACCATAAACCCTAAACCCTAAAAAACTCTAAACCCTAAACTAACACTAAACCCTAAACCCTAAACCCTAACCCAAATAATAAACCCTAAACCGTAAACATTAAAACCCTAAATCCTAAATCCTAAACCCTAAACCCTAAACCCTAAACCCAAAATCTTAAACCCTAAACCCTAAAACCTACAACCCTAAACACTAAATCCTAAACACCAAACCCAAAACCACAAACTCTAAACCTTAAAAACCAAAAATCCTAACCCTAAACTAAAAAAAAAAAAAAAAAAATATATATATATATATATATATATATATATATATATATATATATATATATATATATATATATATATATATATATATATATATATATATATAAATAAAATAAATAAAGTAAAATAAAATAAAACCAAAACTAAACCTAAACTTAAACGTAAAAGCAAAATAAAATTAAATAAGAACTAAAAGCTAAACTAAAATAAAATAAGCCTAAAAATTACAAAAACCTAAATAAAATGAAAGCTAAACATAAAATAAAATAAAATAAAAACTAAATAAAAATGTAGACCTAAAAGTAAAACCTAATTAAAAAAAAACCCTAAACTAAAAAAAAAACCTAAACCCTAAACCTAAACCTAAACCTTAAACTAAATAAGATAAAATAAAATAAAAATAAACCTAAAATAAAAAACTTAAAACATAAAAATAAACCTAAAATAAATAATAAAACCTAATAATAAACCTAAAATAAAAACTTAAAATATAAACCTAAAAAAAATAAAATAAAACCAAAACATAAACCTTAAAATAAAAAAATAAAACCAAAACTAAAATTTAAAAAAAAAATTAACTATAAAATGCATAAACCTCAATAACCTAAAAAAATAAAGTAAAATAAAACCTAAACTAAAATAGTAAACCTCAAATAAAAAATAAACCTAAGTAAAATAAAAATAAAATAAAATAAAATAAATAAAAAATAAACTAAATAAACCAAACTAACCTAAACCTAGCGGTTTACTTAATTTTTTATTTTTTTAAAAACACTAAACCCAAAACATTAAACCCTAAACCCTAAATCGTAATCCTTAAACCCTAAACTCTAAACCCTAAAACAATCCCTAAACACTAAACCCTAAATCCTAAATACTAAACCATAAACCCTTAACCCTAAACCCTAAAAAACCCTAACCACTAAACCCTGAACCCTAAAATAACCTTGAAACCTAAACCCTAAACCCTAAACTCTAAACACTAAACCAAACCCTAAATCCTAAATGGTAAACCCTGAACCCTTAACCCTAAACTAACCCAAAACCCTATACCCTATACCATCAAAACCCTAAACCTTAAAGCCTACACCTTAAGAAAACCCTAAACCCTAAAATCAGTAAATGCTAAAGCCAAAACACTAAACCCTAAACCCTAAAACCTAAACCCTAAACCCAAAACCTGAAACCCTAACCCTAAACCCTAAACCCTTAACCCTTAACCCTAAACATTAAAACCCTAACCTTAAACTCTGAAAACCCTAAACCCTAAAGAGTAGACCTTAAACTTTAAACTAACCCTAAACCCTAAGCTAACTATAAACCCTAAACCCAAAACTCACTAAACCCTAAACCCTAAAGCCTAAACATTAAACCCTAAATCTTAAATCCTAACCCTAAACCATAAAACCTAAAAACCTAAACCCTAAAACACTAAACCCTAAACCCTAAACCCTAAACCCTAAACCCTAAACCTTGAAAACATAAAAACCTAAACGTAAACTAAATTAAACATAATAATAAAATAAATAAATAACCTAAACCTAAATAAAATAAAAAATAAAATAAAATAGAAACAGAAACTGAGACCTAAACCTAAACCAAAAAATAAAATAAAATAAAATATAGAATTAAATATAATAAAATAAATAAAAGCCTAAACTAAACTAAAAAATATAAGAAACCTAAGAATAAAACCTAAATAAAATAAAACTACATGTAAAATAAAAATAAAATAAACCTAAAATAAAATAAAAAATTAAATAAAACCTAAACCTAAAAAAGTAAATAAAAAATAAAACCTAATCACTAAACTAAAAAAAAAACTAAACCTAAACCTAAAATAAAATAAATAAAATAAAGTAAACCTAAACCAAAATTAAAATAAATAAATCCTAAGCCTAAACCTAAAATAAACTAAACCAAACGCTAAACCTAAACTAAATAAAATAAAATAAACTAAAAATAAACCTAAACCTATACTAAAAAATAAACCCTAAAAATAAGCTTAAAATAAAAACCTAAAACATAAACCTTAAAAAAATAAAAAAAAATAAAAGCTAAATTTAAAAAATTAAATAAAAAACTAAACTAAAAAATAAACTTAAACATAAACCTAAACCTAAAATAAATAAAAAAATTTAAACTAAAATAAATAAATTAAACTAAATAATAAAATAAACTTAATAAAATAAAAAATAAATAAAAATAAATAAAAAAAATAAATAAAAAATAAAAAACTCAACCTACTAGGTTACTTCATTTAAAAGAAAACCTAAACCCTAAATCCTAAATCCTAAACTCAAAATCATAAACCCTAAAATGAACCCTAAACCCTAAACGTATAACACAAAACCTACAACCCTAAAACCTAAACCCTAAATCCCAAACATTAAACCTAAAATGAACCCTAAATACTAAACCTTAAACGTACAACCCTAAACCCTAAACTAAACCCTAAACCCTAAATCCCAAATGCTAAACCTTGAAAAACCTTAAACCCTAAACCCTAAACTAATCTTAAGCCCTTAACCCTAAACCTTAAATCTTAAACCCTAAACCCTAAACTCTAAACCCTAAACCCTAACCCTAACCATAACCCTAAACCCTAAACCCTAAACCCTAAACCCTAAAACCCTAAACCCAAAATTCTAAGCTAATCTTAAACCCTAAACCCTAAACCCTAAAAACCCTAAACCCTAAATCCTAAACCATAAACCCTAAACTAGCCCTAAACCTTAAGCTAACCCTAAATCATTAAAATCATAAATCATAAAGCCTAGAAATTAAACACTAAACCCTAATCTGTGAACCATAACCTTAAACCCTAAACCCTGAAACCCTAAACCCTAAAACCTTAAACCAACCATAAACCCTAAAAACCTAAAAACCTAAACCTAAATAAAATAAAAAATAAAATAAAATAAAACATAAATTAAACCTAAACCTAAACCTAAAAATAAAATTAAAAAAATTAAAATAAACTAAAATAAAATAAATAAAAACCTAAACTAAACTTAAAAATAAAATAAAGCTAAGAATAAAAAAACCAAATAAAATTATAACTAAATGTAAAATACATATAAAATAAACTTAAAATAAAATAAAAGAAGAATTAAATAAAACCTAAACTTAAAAAAAAAACCTAAAAATAAAATCAAAAAATAAATAAATTATAAAACCTAAACACTAAATTAAAAAAAACTTAAATCTAAAATAAAAATAAAATAAATCTAAGCCTAAACTAAAATAAAATAAACAAAAATAAATAAAACCTAAAATAAACTAAACCTAAACCTAAACTAAATTAGACTAAAAATAAACCTAAACCTAAAATAAAAAATAAAACCTAAAATAAAAACATAAAACCTAAACTTAAAAAAATAAAATAAAAACATAAACCAAAACCTAAAAATAAAAAATAAAACCTAAACCCTAAAAATAAAATAAAAATAAAACTCAACTAAAAAATAAACCTAAACCTAAACCTAAACCTAAAAAATAAACTAAAATGAAAAACCTAAACTAAAATAAATAAACCTAAAATAAATAAATTAAACTAAATAAAAAAAAATTAAACAAAAATAAAAATAAAAAATAAAATCAACTCTAATAAATAAAAAAATAAACTAAATAAACTAAACTTTCCAATTTACTTAATTTGAAAAAAAAATAAAACCCTAAACCCTAGATCCTAAACCCTAAACCCTAAACCCTAAAACTAACACTAAACTCTAAACCCAAAACCTACTACCCTAAACTTGCAACCCTAAACCCTAAAAGCTTAAACACTAAACCATAAATAATAAACCTTAAACACTAAAACAAAACCCTAAACCCTAAACCCTAAATAATAAATCCTAAAATCCTAAACCCTAGACCCTAAAACCTACAACCCTAAACCCTATACCCCAAAAAAAAAACATAAACCTAAACCTAACCTAAACCCTAAACCCTAAAAAACCATAAACCCTAAACCCTAAACTAACCTAAACCCTAAACCCTAAGAATGGGAAGAACTTGAATGACAGGAACATCACCTTCAACTAGGCTCACCTAGATCTCTGGTGGAGGTAAAGGCAAGGTGGCGATTATCACAAGTGGTGGTGGGGATCTGAGGTGTGGATATGAGGTGGTGGTCGGATAAGTGGTGGTTATGGAGGTGAGAGAGTGAGATGATGTTATTATGGTGGTGAGGGAGAGATCGGGTATATGATGGCGGATCCCGCTACTAGAGAGACGAGGCTATTTCTAATGGGAACTAGAGAAACTGAAGAATAACTGATCCGATCGGCTACTTATGGAACTATGTCTTTACAATAGAGATGGTTCTACTTATTTAGGGTTTTTGATTTGATCTATAGGTGCTCATCTTTTATCTATGTCATTGCTTATGTCTTACAAAACTTGGGGTGCTACTTGGTTGATGAAATTGAAAAGAAGAAATGTTGAATTTGAATTTGCCCTTTATTAAAAAAACCTTAAACCCTAAATCCTAAACCCTAAACCCTAAACCCTAAACTAAAAATTAAACCCTAAAACTAAAGCCTAAACCCTAAACCCAAAACCCTAAACCCCAAACCCTAAACCCTAAACCATAAACCTTAAACCTTAAAAAGTTAAAAACCTAAACCTAAACTAAATAAAACACTAAAATAAAACAAATAAAACCAAAAAAAAAATTAAAAAAAACATAAACTAAAGTCTAAACCTAAATCAAACCTAAAATAAAATTAAAAAATAAAAAATAAAACTAAATTAAAATAAAAGAAATAAAACCTAAACTAAACTAAGAAAATAAAATAAAATAAAATAAAATAAAATAAAACCTAAACTTAAAACTAATCCAAAAAAATAAAACCAAAAAATAAATAAATAAAAACATAAACCCTAAACTAAAGTTAAACTAAACCTAAAATAAAAATAAAATAAACAAAGTAAAATAAACCTAAACCTAAAATAAAATAAACTAAACTTAAACCTAAAATAAACTAAACCTAAACCTAAACCTAATCAAAATAAAATAAAATAAACTAAAAATAAACCAAAACCTAAATTTAAAAAATAAAACTTAAAAATAAACCTAAAATAAAAACCTAAAACATGAACCTAAGAAAATAAAATAAAAACCTAAACTCTAAACCCTAAGAATGGGCAGAAACTTGATGGGGCATCACCTAACTAGCTCCTAGATCCGGCAATGGAGGCAAAGGCGAGGCGAGATTATGCTGGTGGTGGGGATCTAGAGGTGATGGTTGATATGGAGGTGGTGGTTGGAGCAATGGTTTTTGGAGGTGGGAAGAGAGAGACAGAGTTGGTGGCGAGGGAGAGAGGGATATGATGGATCCACGCGAGAGGTAGGGGATGTTCTGATGAGAATTGGAGAAACTAAAGAATCACCAATCTGATGTGCTGTTTATGGAACTGTCTTTACAATAGAGATGGTTCTACTTATCTAGGATTTTTTTTGTGCTCATTTTGATCTATGTCATCGCTATGTCTTAAAAAACTTGGGTGCTACTTGGTTCAAAATTGAAAAGAATAAATGTTGAACATGAATTTGTTCTCTATTAAAACAAACCCAAAACCTACACCCTAAACCCTAAACCCTAAATCCTAAATTAAACTTAAAATATAAACCTAAACTTAAACCCTAAACCCTAAACAGAAACCCTTAAAACCCTAAACCCTAAACACTAAACCTTAAATCAAAACCTAAACCTTAATCAAATCCTAAACCCTAAACCTTAAACCTAAATCTTAAAACCCTAAACCATAAACCTAAACCCTAAACCCTAAAACCATAAACCATAAACCCTAAAACATACAACCCCAAACCCTAAACCCTAAACCATAAACCTTAAACCCTAAACCCTAAACTAACCCTAAATCCTAAACTAACCCTATACCCTATACCAAAACCCTAAACTAATTATAAACCCTAACCTAAACCCTAAGCCCTAAACCTTGAATAAAGATGTCATTAAGAGTAGATCTAAAGAATGACCTAATCCTAACATAATTATGGATGCTAAAGAAAATGTATTCAAGAGACTTTCCCTGATCGTTGAGATTTGAATACCCTAAACCCTAACCCTAAATCATATTATATTACCATATATTATAATGTAGCATCATTTATTTGAGCATATAGTGATGTGTTTTGGATGTTATAAGATGTTTTGAAATGTTGTAGATATTATGGTATTATGCCCTATAGTCTATATTAATATAAATCATAAGAAACCTAAACCTAAACTAAAAAATAAAACCTAAAAATAAACTTAAAATAAAACCCTAAAACTTAAACCTAAAACAAAAAATAAAAACCTAAACCTAAACCTAAAATAAAAAATAAAAACCTAAAAATTAAATAAAATAAATCTAAACTAAAAAAAATAAGCATAAACATAAACCTAAACATAATAAACTAAAATAAAAACCTAAATAAAATAAATAAAGTAAATAAATAAAAAATAAAAAAATAAACCTAAATAAAATAAACTAAAATAAATAAAAAATAAACAATAAATCTAAACCTACCTATTTTAATTTTAAAACCCTAAAACCAAAACCCTAAATCCTAAATCCCAAAACCCTAAACCATAACCCTAAAATAAATCTAAACCCTAAACCCTAATCCTAAACCCCAAAACCCTAAACCCTAAACCTAAACCCAAAAAAAACATTAAACCTAAACACTAAACCCTAAACTAACCCTAAAACCCAAATAAACCCTACCACTAAACCCTAAACCCTAAACCTTAAAACTAAATCCTAAACTAAACCTAAACCTAATGTAAAAAAAATTAAATAAAACTTAAAACTAAACTAAAATAAAATAAACCTAAAAAATAAAACCTAAATAAAATAAAAGCTAAACAAAATAAAATAAAATAAACCTAATATAAAATAAAATAAAACTAAATAAAACCAAATTTTAAAAAATAAACCTAAAAAATTAAAAAATAAACCTAAACCCTAAACTAAAAAAAACCAAACCTAAAATGAAAAAAAACCTAAACCCTAAACTAAATAAAATAAAATAAATTAAAAATAAACCTAAACCTAAACTAGAAAATAAAACCTAAAAATAAACCTAAAATAAAAACATAAAACATAAACTTAAAAAATAAAATAAAAACCTAAACCTAAACCTAAAATAAAATAAAACCAAAACTAAAAAATTAGATAAAAAAACTAAACTATAAAATAAGCATAAACCTAAATCTAAACCTAAAAAATAAACTAAAATAAAACCTAAACTAAAATAAGTAAACCAAAAATTAAACTAATAAAAATAAAAAAAATAAAAATAAACTAAAATAAATAAAATAAAATAAATAAATCTAAACTTAGTTTACTTAATTTAAAACACAAAAACCCAAAACACTAAACACTAAACCCTAAATCCTAAACCTTAAACCTTAAACTCTAAACCCTAAAACTATCCCTAAACACTAAACCCTAAAAAACCCTAACCCTAAACCCTAAACCCTAAAATAACCCTAAAACCAAAACCCTAAACCTTAAACCCTAAACCCTAACCCTAACCCTAAATCCTAAACCATAAACCCTAAACTTATAAATTTAAAACCTTAAACCTAAACCCTAAAACAACCTTAAACTCTAAGATAACCTTAAACCCTAAACCTCAAATCTAAACCCTAAACTTAAACCCTAAACTAAAACCCTAACCCTAACTCCTAACCCTAAACCATAAACCTAAACCATTAACGCTAAACCCTAAACCCCTAAACCCCTAAACCTTAAACCCTAAAAACCCTAAACCCTAAAGAGTAAACCTTAAACTTTAAACTAACCTAAACCTGTTAACCAAAACCTTAAACCCTAAACCCTAAACCTTAAATGCACTAAACCTAAACCCTAAAGCCTAAACACTAACTAAATCTTAAACTAAACCATAAACCCTAAAACCCTAAACCCTAAAACACTAAAATATAAACCCTAAACATAAACCCTAAACCTTGAAAACATAAAACCTAAACCTAAACAAATAAAACCTTATAAAAAATAAATTAAATAAAACCTAAACCTAAATAAATAAAAAATAAAATAAAATAGAAGATAAACTAAAACCTAAACCTAAACCTAAAAATAAAATTAAATAAAATATAAAATAAACTAAAATAAATAAATAAAAAAGCCTAAACTAAATTAAAATAAAATAAACCTAAGAATAAAACCTAAAAAAATAAAACTAAACTTAAAATAAAAATAAAATAAACTTAAAATAAAATAAAATAAAAACTAAATAAAAACATAAACCTAAAAATAAATAAAAAATAAAACCTAATCACTAAACTAAAAAAAACCTAAACCTAAACCTAAAATAAAATAAACAAAATAAAGTAAACCTAAACCTAAGATGAAATAAATAATTCCTAAACCTAAACCTAATGCTAAACCTAAACTAAATAAAATAAAATAAACTAAAAATAAACCTAAACCTATACTAAAAAAATAAAACATAAAATGAACTTAAAATAAAAACCTAAAACCTAAACCTTAAAAGAAAAATAAAAACTAAACCTAAACCTAAAATAAAAATAAAACCTAAACCTAAAAAAATTAAATAAAATAAACTAAACTAAAAAAATAAGCCTAAACCTAAACCTAATAAAATAAATAAAATAAAAGATTTAAACTAAAATAAACTAAACTAAATAAAATAAAAAAATAAAACTTAATAAAAAATAAAAAATAAAACTAAACTAAAATAAATAAAAATAAACTAAATAAACTAAATAAACCTAAACTCTAGTTTACTTAATTTAAAATTAAACCCTAAACTAAACTCTAAATCCTAAATCCTAAACCCAAAATCATAAAACCTAAAACAAACCCTAAACCCTAAACCCTAAACGTACAACAGAAAACCTACAAACCTGAAACCTAAACCCTAAATCCTAAACCATAAACCTTGAACCAATAATCTTAAAACTAACCCTAAATCATAACCATTAAATGTACAACCCTAAACCCTAAACCCTAAACCCTAAAAAACCCTAAACTAACCCTAAACCCTAAAAAACCCTAAACTAACCTTAAACCCTAAATCATAAACCTTAAACCCTAAAATCTAAACCCTAAACCCTAACTCTAACCATAAACCTTAAACCCTAAACCCTAAAACCCTAAACCCGAAGCCCTAAACTAACCCTAAACCCAAAATCTTAAACCATAAACCCTAAACTAACCCTAAACTATAAGTAAAACCTAAACCCTAAACACAAAACCCTCAAAACTATAAATAAAAGCCTAAAACTAAACACTAAACCCTAATCCCAAACCCTAACCTTAAACCCTAAACCTTAAAACCCTAAACCCATAAAACCTAAACCCTAAAGCCAAAACCCTAAACCATAAAAAACATAAAAACCTAAACCTAAACTAAATAAAACCTAATAATAAAATAAAAAAATAAACCTAAACCTAAATAAAATAATAAAATAAAATAAAAACCTAAATTAAACATTAACCTAAACCTAAAAATAAAATTAAATAAATAAAATCAAATTAAACTAAAATGAAATAAATAAAACCTAAACTAAACTAAAAAAATAAACCTAAGAATAAAAAAAACCTAAATAAAATAAAACTAAATAAAAAAAGAATAAACTTAAAATTAAATAAAATAAAATATAAATTAAATAAAAACCTAAACCTAAAAAGTAAACCTAAAAAAAAAAACAAAAAATAAATAAATAATAAAACCTAAACCCTAAAGTAAAACAACCTAAACCTAAAATAAAAATAAAATAAACTTAAGCCTAAACTAAAATAAACTAAATTAAAATAAATAAAACCTAAAATAAACTAAACCTAAACCTAAACCTAAACTAAATAAAATAAAATAGACTAAAAATAAACCTAAACCTAAACTAAAAAATAAAACCTAAAATAAAACCTAAAATCTAAACCTAAAAAATAAAAATAAAAACATAATCCTAAACCTAAAATTAAAAATTGAAACTTAAACCTTAAAAATAAAATGAAAATAAACTCAACTAAAAAATAAACCTAAACCTAAACCTAAAAATAAATTAAAATGAAAAACCTAAAATAACATAAATAAACCTAAAATAAATAAATTAATTAAAAATAAAAAATAATCCAAAATAAAAATAAAAAATAAAATAAACTCAAATAAATATAAAATAAACTAAATAAACCTAAACCTACCAATTCACTTAGTTTAAAAAAAATAAAACCCTAAACCCTAAATCCTAAACCATAAACCCTAAACCCTAAAACTAACCCTAAACCCTAAATAATAAACCTACAACCCTAAACTCTAAAACCCTAAACTCTAAAACCTAAACCCAACCTAAACCCTAAACCCTAAACCCTAAAACCCTAAACCCTAAACCCTAAATAATAAACCCTAAAACCTAAACTAAACCAAGCTCTAAACCTAAACCTATAACTTAAAACCCAAACTCTAAACCCAAACTAAACTAAACCCTAAACCTAAAACCTTAAACCCTAAACCCTAAACCCTAAACCCTAAACCTAAAATAACCCTAAACCCTAAGAATGGGAAGAACCTTAATGATAGAAGATCACCGCCAACTAGGCTCACCCAGATGGAGGCAAAGGCATGGCAAATTATCAGGGTGGTGGGGATCTGGAGGTGTTTGTGGATATGGAGGTGGTGGTGAAATAAGTGGTGGTCTGGGGTGAGAGGAGTGGTGAAGGTTACAACCGTGGTGGTGGCAAAGGAGAGATCGGGATATGATGGCGATCTACTAGAGAGGGTGGGATGGGAACCGGAGAAACAAAGAATAACCAATCCGACCGCTTATGGAATTATGTCTTTATAAGAGACATACTTATCTAGGGTTTTGATTTTCTATGGGTGCTCATTTTTTATCTATGTCATCTTGTCTTACAAAACTTGGGGTGCTACTTATGAAATTGAAAAAAAGAAATGTTGAATTTGAATTTATTCTTGTTTAAAAAAAATTTTAAACCCTAAATCCTAAACTCTAAACCCAAAACTAAAACTTAAACCCTAAAACTAAAACCTAAACCATAAACCTAAAACCCTAAACCCCAAACCCTAAACCCTAAATCATAAACTAAAACCATAAACCTTAAACCCTAAAAGCTAAAACCTAAACCTAAACTAAATATAACCTAAAAAATAAAATAAATAAATAAAACTTAAACTAAAATAAAATGATAAAATAAAAAAATAAAACATAAACTAAAATCTAAACCTAAACCTAAACCTAAAAAGAAATAAACTAAACTAAAGCTAAACTAAAATAAAAGAAATAAAAACCTAAACTAAACTATAAAATAAAATAAAATAAAATAAAAACTAAATAAAACTTAAACCTAAAAATAAATAAAAACTAAAACGTAAACCATAAACTTAAAAAATACCTAAACCTAAAATAAAAATAAAATAAACAAAGTAAAATAAACATAAACCTAAAATAAAATAAACTAAACTAAAATAAATAAAACCTAAACCTAAAAATAAAATAAACTAAACCTAAACCTAAGCTAAATAAAAAAATAAACTAAAAATAAACTAAAACCTCAATCTAAAAAATAAAAACCTAAAACCTCAACCAAAAAAAATAAAATAAAAACCTAAACTCTAAGAATGGGCAGTAACCTTGATGGAGGAACATCACCCAATCCAGTTTAGTCTAGATCAATAAGTGGGTGAAAGGAGAGGTGATTATCATGGGAGTGGTGGGGATCCGGAGGCATGTGAATATAGAGGTGGTGGTTGGAGCAATGGTGGTTATGGAGGCGGGAAGAGAGATGAAGGTTATAGTTGTTGTGGTGGTGGAGGGAGAGATCAGGGATATGATGGCGGATCCTGCTAGTCAAGAGGCGGGGGTTGTTCTAATGAGAACTAGAGAAACTGAGGAACGATCAATCCGATCTGTTGCTTATGGAATTGTGCCTTTACAGTAGAGACGGTTCTACTTATCTAAGGTTTTGATTTGCTCTATGGGTGCTCATTTTTATCTATCGCTATGTCTTAGAAAACTTGGGGTGCTACTTGGTTGATGAAATCAAAAGAATAAATGTTGAATCAATTTGTTCTCTATTAAAAAAAAAACCTAAACTTAAACCCTAAACCTTAAACCCTAAATCATAAATCCTAAACCTAAACCTTAATCCTAAATCCTAATCCCTAAACCCTAAACTTAAAAACCCTAAACCTAAACCTAAACCCTAAACCTCAAACTAAACCCTAAACCCTAAAAAAAACTAAACCCCAAACCCTAAACCCCAAACCTAAACCTTAAACCCTAAACCTAAACTAACCCTAAACCTAAACCATAAACCCTAACCCTAAACCCTAAACCCTAAACCTTGAATAAAGATGTCATTAGTAGTAGATCTAAAGAATGACGTAATCCTAACATAGTTATGGTAGCTAAAGAAAATGTCTTCAAGAGACTTTCCTTGACTATTAAAGATTTGAATACCTAAACCCTAACCCTAATCATCATATTATATTACTACATATATAAGTATAATGTCACATCATATATTTGAGCATATAGTGATGTGTTTTTGGATGTTATAAGATGTTTTGAAATGTTTTAGTATATTATGGTATTGTGCCCTATTATATATTAATATAAATCATAATAATATTGATTTAATAATTAGATGATGAAATTTGTTAAATTTGAAGTGGAATTAGGTTGTAGTACCAAAGGTGTGCTACACCACTTGTAGTTTAAAAAGTAAGATTTTATGTTCAAAATAAATATTATATGTTGTAGCATAGTATAGCATCATATATCATAATATATTGTTCTACACTTTTTAATTTCTTTTAGTATTTTACAATCATGTATTTGAGCCTACACTAGCATTATTTATAAAAATGTTGATTTATACTTTAAAATGGTGGAATTTGGCCAAATTCATAATAGGTAGAGCATGGCATCATAATATATTTTCAATTTAAAATATGTAAGTGATATGACTAAAATATATAGTTTTTTATTATTTAGACTAATTTTATGATTTTATCTTAAGCAATCCCTTGTGATGTGATATACAATATATAATATAATATAATATGTTATGTGTAATAATATAGGATACCATAACATAGTGTAACATCATGCATTGTAGCATACTATTGTGTATTACTACTTGTTTTTTAACATACTTAAGTTTGTTATAGTATGATGTAGTAGAGTTTGTATTGGTATAATTCATAAAAATACTTATTTATCGGCAAAGATGATGGGATTTGGCCAAATTTAAGGTAAGATTTAGGGAACATCATTGGGGGTGTGCTATGGTGTGTCATTTAATCAAAAGAATGAATTTTGCATCCAAAATAAATGTTCATTTTTCAACCAAATTTTATAAATTTTTTTGCTTAAAGTGATCATTTTAAGGTGTAATGTAAGATAATATATTATATGAAAGCATATTAAAAGATAATGTACATAACAATATAACTTCACATATATATGAATGTCGTGGTGTGTTACTAAATGTTATTGTACATTTTAGTATCTTTACTTTTGTTATAAAACATTGGGTCAAAACTCACAAAAATGTTAGTTTGAAGGTTGAGATGGAAGAATTTGGCCAAATTCACGACATACACCAAGAAGCAACACCAAAATTATGCTATTTTGTATCATTTCTAATAGAAAAATATTAATTTTACATCCAAAATGAACATTATTCATATATTGAGAAAATTTTGTTATTTGTTCCTTTTTAAGTGATTCTAATGAGGTGTAATGTTAGATAATATATTATATTATAGCAAATTATAATATAACATCATATATTATAATATAATATAGTGTATTAATTCACACTATAATATGTTTAGCATGATATTGTATAGTTAGTTTGAGCTTGCACCATCACAAATCATAAAATGTTGATTATAATGTTAAGATGATGTAATTTGAATTGTTAGGATTTGGTTGAAGTATTAAAGGTGTGCATAAGAGAAGAAATAAGATTTGATGAGAATTCCATGTCAAGGACATGGAGGGAGATCCTAGGGATCACACATGCATTGTACATGACATGTGAGGGTCTATGTCGAGGGCATAGAAGAAGAAAATTGGGATAAGGTTTGAATTTGATTTGATTATATGATTTATGGAAAGAAGATCCACTAGGGATAAGAATCTATAATCCATTAAGATCAATCAACTTTAATTTATTTTATTTTAATTGATGTGGAGGCATGCTGAGATATGGGCTCGAGTATGCTAGGGATTGGGTATATGAACCTTCCACTAGGGAAGCAGGTTCAGGCTATCCGCTGGGGATTAGGATTTTAGTTTGATTTCATTGATTTGTTTGGGGATGTATCCACTGGGAATAAAGGTTAATTTGGATTTATTTGATTTAGAATCTACTGGGGGAGTTAGTTTAATTTGGTTCCACTAGGGAGGTTGGTTTTGAATTTGATTTATTTGCTTGACTTGTTTATATATGATTTGGGGCTCCACTGGGGAGAAGGGTGTGATTTAACTCCACTAGGGAAAATCAAATTAGATTTTAATCTTAAGTTAATGTATGGACCTTGGTGTGTGATACCCAAGAGAAGGGTTATATTAGCCTTGACCTACCTCAAGTTTACAAATCCAAAGGGATAGTCTACCTACATGGGAGAGAGCCAACCTGGGGTTACCTTGGTAAATGACATGCTAGAAGAAGGTGTAGCACTTACATCTTCCAAAGCAAGGAACAATGGGTGACTGCACAATAAATCAAACCTAGGTGACTACTGAGTGAATGCCACGGGACTTATGTCAACTCAAAAGTAGCAAGATTAATTTTATCTTAATTTCATGTGATTTAATATGGTTTGGTTTAGTTTGATTTTGAAAGGGCATATCCATTGGGATGTGAGCTCAAATTTGATAGATTTAATTTATGGACCATGACGATGTGTGATGGACCCACCAAGAAGGGGCTATATGACTTGTCCTTTTAGATTTACAACCAAAAGGATAGTCTAGTGGTAGAGCTAGCCAACCTAAGTGGTTGCCTTTGTGTAAATGTTGTGCTAGAAGAAGGTGTAGCGACTTACATCTTCTAAAGAGGGAACAACTATGGGATGACCTTGGTAGCACAACAAATATAACCGACTTAGGGAGACTACTAAGTGAATGTCGGGGACTTATATCAACTCAAGAGTAGTCGTGATTCCTATAGGGAGTTTTGTTGACACCGCCCTAAAGATAGGATGCTTGGGAAAAGGTATGCTAGGGGTGTCCTCTAATCCATAAGTGAATATATATATGTTTATATATTTGGACCTGTGCAGGGACCACATAAGGGGCTATGTCACTTGACCTATCTCGATTTTGACCAAGAGAGAATGTACACATCCAGATGGATTCTCCAACCATGGGTGGTTACTAGGAAAGGAGGAATTGTCCAACTGAGTAACCTGGTGTGTAAATGGGGTTGCAAAGGATGTGATCCAAATATAGTGCCCAGGGGAGGTGCTAGGGCATTATCTTGAGCCCTAAAAGAAAGCCTATAGGTGTATAGTGGCCAACTCAAGGAGAAAGCATTGCAGACTTACATCTACCATGAGTGGTGTATCCTAAGGTGTGAGAACCAACCAACCTAAGGTGTATCTATCACATGAGTGGTGTATCCATCAAGATAGTGAGAACCAACCAACCTAAGGTGCCGGTGCAATGATCAATCTGAAAGAATGTGTAGACAACTTTCCAAGGAATCATCGAGATAGTCATCATCAAGGTGAAAGATGATTTACCAAAGTGACTACTATGTGAGCCTCGAGAGGAATTGGACCCAAACTTGAAGCATCAAGGAGCTAAGAGGACTTATCCTAAACTCAAATATACTTGACCTATGCATAAAAAGGCTAATCCAAGAAGAAAGCATATAGACTCACATCCTCTTAAATGAAGCCAACAGGTACTAAGCCATAACAAGGCCTACCAAAATAAGGATGCTTGTGTGTTAGCAACACTCCAAAGTAGCTACTAAGTGAGTGCCGCTGAGAGTGTTATCCTAACTTCGAGTAGCCCGAGATAAAAGAAATGTATTTGTTTTATATGTTTGTGTGTAATTTATGTTTTTGTTGTGTCGATGAAGGATAGGACATCGCTCTGGTTCTTTTCACCTACCCTAAACAAATTATGGCAGATTGATAAACAAGAATACTTTCAACATGGAAGATATTGAATTCGAAATGGAATTTTCATTGATGGTAATTATTTTCAAACATGATATATAATATTTCTTTAAGTAGAGCATTGATTGGAAGCATTGGGTGCTCTCCTTTATGATTAATAATTTGATAAGATCTTTGGTAGGCCTTCTATGGCAAAGGGCCTTCCCAAGTGGGTTCAAACTTGCCTCCCATCTTACAGACAATCAGTCTCTTAGAACTAAAATAAGCTCTCTTACTTGAAAATCTCTAGGATAGACCAACTTGTTGTGAGCATACATCATTTTAACTTTGTATAACTCGAGGTTTTGGCATGCCCACAGGTGTCTCTCTTCCAAACCTTTGAGCTCTCATAATTGCAACTTGGTGTTTTTCTCTGTTGTTAGTTTTTTACCCATAATTATCCTTAGTGATGGGAGTTGGACTTCTAATGGTAGAATGACTTCAGACCCATACACTAAGGAGAAAGGAGTAGACTGAGTTGGAGTTCTATATGTGGTGCAGTAGGCCTACAAGGCTTCAACTAACTACTCATGCCACTATTGCTTATTATTATAGATTGTCTTCTTTAGTATTTGGATGAGAGTTTTGTTGAAAGCTTCTACTAAGTCATTTTTGCCTGGGTAGTTGATTGTAGAATATCTCCAATCTATGATATGTCTCCAGGCAAAGTTATTGATCTCTGTTTTGAATGCGTACCATTATCGATATAATTCATCGAGGCACTCAACTTATATATGATATGGTTCCTAAAAAACACATATGCTAAATTGTGACCTCTTTGAGCGGAATCACCTTCACCCATTTGGAAAACTAGTCAGTAGCAGCTAAGATGAACCGATGACCCTTGGAAGATGGAGGATCATTCAAACCCACTATGTCGCACCCCAACACTTGAATGGCCATGAGGCCATGTGTAGATGTAGAATGTTGGGTGGTTGGTGTAGGACCACATGTATTTGACATTGGTACGCACATATCCATGTAATCTTTGATCATCTATGGCGTAGTATCCTTATTTCTTAATCTTGGCTTTCATATTCAATCAATTGGTTGGCTCCACATAATCGAGTGTTTGGTCACGATCTTATGCTTCATGCTTATCTAAACAAAGTAACCATATATATGATCAAAGACCGTATAAGACACCATAGCATGTGAAAGTGCTCTATTTCATCTAATGGGCTTGGGACTTCTGAGGTAGTTTTCCTTTATTTTGGTAATCCATGAATGGTTTCCTCAATCTAACTCCTCATCATTCTTGGCAATGATAACCTCCCTTCAAGAGAGTACTTTTGATGAGTTCTATATCAAAAAAAAGACTTGTTTATTTTGGACCTTTATTAATATGGACTCATCCTGACATGTAAACTCATTGGCTTTACAAAGCATATGCTATGGTGTTCTCTTGAGGAATCTTATAAATGGTAACCTGGGATTTAATAAACCCATGGTGTTCTTATGGTAGTGATGGAGCTTGGCTTTATAACCTTATAGGAACTAGTGATTTGGTTGATAACTACCGAGAATCCTTAAGATGTTGATGTTTAGATGGTTAGAGTAATGGCTAACTCAACCAAAATCGAGCCTCATATCGCTTCATATTGGTGTAAAGGATTGGATAAATGATATGAGAATCTCATCACATAGAGTTAAGAGAACTATTCTACCCGCCTTTCTAGAATAGTAGATGGTTCTTCTCTTTGAGGAATTACCATCAAAGTACATCTCCCAGGGTGAATGCTAGTATCCCTAAGTTCATGATTTGTTCAATGGAGATCATCACTAAGTGGGAGAGAAATGGGTGTGTGCTAAGAAATGCTACTTTGTCCTTTCACCGCACTGAGGTACAAAGGTAATGTTAAAAGAGGATCATGGACCCGTACAACCATCCAATAGTGTCTCGTGTCATGAGATACTATAGTGGATTGATTCTAGAGATTAAGATCTTATGAGGAATCATGTAGTAGTTTTGGGATGCAAATATTAAAGCTAGGCAATGCTTCAATGGGTGGATAATTAGCTCAACAGGGATTAGATGATGGCCGAGATAGTAGTGTGTTTTCTCTTCATCATTAGCTTGGGCCAACAAAGCACCAAGGGAGTCATCTAACATAGCAATGTAAAGTATGAGTGGCTTTAATAGGTACTAGAACCTAGCATCATCGTAATGCTTGAGTCTTTGAAGGCATGCTCACACTTATCATCCCACTTAAACTTGGCATCCTTTTGACAAGCCGAGAATGGTCGACATCTTCGATAGGTTGGATATAAAGCATCTTAGATACACAAACACCCGATTTTGAGTTGAGTTAAACTTTTAGGGGGTGGCATTTCTAATATCACCTTAATCTTCTTTGAATCGATTTTGATTCCCTAGTGTTGGACAACAAACCCAAGGAATTTCCTTGAAACTCCAAATGCACACTTCAGGGGTTTTATTTTGAGGTTAATTTGTCTTAACTATTCAGAAACTACTCTCAAGTCAAAGCGATAGTCTTTCTTTTTGATACTTTGGACCACAAGATCATTGATATAGCACTCGACTTGTTGATGAATGAGTTCATCAAAGATTCGAGTCATAGCTCATTGTAGCATAGCATTTTGATGAAAGGCATGACCTTATATTAATAGATTCATATGGGTTCTAAAAGTAGTGTTTCTTTCATCTTCAGGGGCCATTTTTATTTGGTTATAATCAGATGAGCCATCCATGAAAGAGAAGACTACATGAGATGAGGCAATGTCCACATCGCTCTGGATTGGTGGAAATTCATCTTTTGGACATGCCTTATTTAAATCCCTAAAATTGATGCATATGTTAATTTGACCATTCTTTTTTAACTTGATGACGCTATACAAGTAGGGTATTTTTCTTCCTGATGAAGCTAGTATCAATCAATTTCTTGACTTCATAAATGACTATTTTATATGTCTAATCGTGCATACATAGAGCTTATTTGATAGGGTTAGCGTAGTTCTAAGTTTATGGACTACTATGTTAGAGCTAATCAGGCATCTCTTCATAACTCCAAAAGTCCTTAAACTCAATAGCCTAACTAAGTCATTGGTTTCATTCAACAAAGAACTCATGTATGTCAGCGTGGATCTTCTTTAGTTCTAAGTTGATTTCCTTGAGCTCATGACTTGATCTATTCTTCAAACTCAGTGGTGTATCTTGACTTCAATTGGATCATCAAGTTTCTAAGCATCTCATATGAGTTAATATGATTTGAAAAGAACCTATCAGATTCCAAATGATTGGTGATGACTAAGCATTAATCATCATCATCAATTGGACCCAATATCAATCCTAATTTTGATCTTGATTGAGAACTTTTGCATTTGTTCTTCCATATTCTTTCGAAGTAATCTGACCTATACTTTGACCAAGTATGTGGGATTAACCCTTTCTTTGCTAAATTATGAACACAAGGCAAGTACCAATCAAAAGGTAATTCTATTAAATCTTTATATGAATCATCCGAAGATGCCTAAAGAACCTCTATGTATTTACACCTGTGGATGACTTAGGGGCTTTCTTAATTACCAAACCCTTAACTTTGAGGAAAGTAAGTGGTTAGAGCTAAGGTTCCCAACCGATGCCTAACTATTTCATATAGACTTGGATAATTATTCTTTGCTTTGGAGCATCTTCTTCTATCCGCTCAAGTGTCACCTCTAAGGGAATCTACAAGAAGAGTCTAGTGTGCTAACCATATAAGACTCACCTATGAACTAGATTCTAAGTCTTTGGATAGAAGTGTACCTAGTATGGGACATATCTTCTATTAGGTTAAAGAAGTTTTCCACCCCTAAGACTGCCCTAACTGACACTTCCTTTGGTGAGTGGTCGCCCCCATATGTTCTGAATGAAAACTGGGTGGAATCTAATGTCAGGCTCCACTTGCTCCTCCAAATCTATTTCCACTCCCTTTTATTTTTAATTTTCATTTTCTCTTTTATTTTCTTTTTCTTTTTCTCTTGCTTTTTCTTTTTTTCTTTTTCTTTTATTTTTAAACTTTGGCCAAGTTTGCGAGAATAGACTTATTGATTTTAAGGGAGGTAGTAAGATGCATCCTCATATATGACGACCATTTGAACTGTAAATGGCTTGAGATCTCCTTTGACAAGTAAGCGATCCCACCTCTCACGAACTTCATACACTGATGTAGACAGGATGGAACTATGTTGTTCTCATGTATCCATGGTCTCCCAAGCAAAGCATTCAAAGATGTATCCAAGTCTATAATGTGAAACTTGGCTTCAGCCTTCTAATCATCCATCTCGAAGGGAAATACTATGGAGCCTAAGGCCTGTTGACCTCACTTTTGAGTGATTCAATCTTCCCATCTAGACTTAGAGTCTTCTAGACACTAAGATTTCCCTAGTCATAAGACACTTCTAACATTAGGTAAACACTTAACCTAAAGACTTAGAAAGGGTTAACCATAGGATTAGTTATTAGGGATTAGGATAATCCACCTACCCTACATCCCAAATCTAATCCATGTTCACCTTCTCAAACCAAACCTCAAGTTCAATTCAAACATCAAATTCAAATCCAAATTCAAACCCAAATTTTAAAACCAATTGATTGAAGCCCATGATTAAATCCAAACTTGAAAACCTTCTTAAGCCATATGACCTATCCCACAGACTTAGCCAAACCTCAATCCAAATCAATCCAAAATTAATTGATTTTCTCATAATCAATTTATATCTTCAATCATCTTCTTAAATATAAATCAAATCGACATTCAAATTATCAAAACTAAATTAAACTAAATCAAATTAAATCAAAACCCTTCCTAAGA
The DNA here is from genome assembly GCA_021442155.1 of Cymbidium sinense. NCBI lineage: Eukaryota > Viridiplantae > Streptophyta > Magnoliopsida > Asparagales > Orchidaceae > Cymbidium > Cymbidium sinense. The sequence goes on from CM038214.1 coordinate 213,468,387, forward strand.
TATGACCTACCCATGGACTTAGCCAATCCAAATCGTCAAACTCAATTGATTTTCTCACAAATCAATCATATTTTCAATCATCTTCACAAATTTGAATATATATATTTAAATCATCAAAACTAAATTAAACAAAATTAAAATCAAAACCTAAGCCACATGACTCAACTCCATGGACTTAGCCAAATTTCATTCCAACCCAAATTCAATTGATTTTCTCATGAATCAATCATACCTTCAATCATATTGATAAATATAAATGAAATCTACAATCATCAAGCCAAACCCAACCCAAGTCAAACCCAACTTAACCCTTTTGACTTGAAAATGTTTAAATGAACCAAACCCATTTGAACCCAAGCCAATTGTAATTGAATTTATATATCAATCCCAAATCCATATATAAACCCAACTAAATCAAACTCAACCCAAAATCAAGCTAACTAAACCAAATTGATCCACTTGACCCAAAGTGGCCAATTTGACCTATTTGAGCTAAGTTTTAACCCTACCCAAATTGGATTGAATCAAGCCCATCAAAACCTCCATCATAATTATCGATCACCCTAGGTTAATCAATTATTACAAATTGGGTCAAACCAAGTCAACTTGGTCATTTGACCAAATCAACCCCTTAACCCATATGAACCCAACTAGCCAAATTGCAACCTAAGCCAAATCCCTTGAAACCAATGATTCATACCAAATCAAAATCAATATTTGAATATGACTTGACCTTCAATTGAGTCAAACCAAACCCAATTGGTCCTCTGACCCAAGTTGACCCAAATTGACCTAAAATACTAAAGGGTCAAATCAAAATATAAACCAAATTGATTGCAACTAATGGCTCAAGTTCATTTCAAATTGATTGTTAAACTTGACCAAAGCCATGATTGGACCCAATTGAACCCAATTGACCTACTTAGCCCAAATTGACCTAAAGGTTCAAGTTAGCCTAAATCAAAACCAAATCCAAATTAATTGAAACTAAAGCCTATAATCATCTTCAATTGGTCAACTAAACCCAAACTAACACCTAACACAAGCTAATTTTAATTTAATAACTTAATCCATTTGACCCAAATGAATTCAAATGAGCCAAAAATCAAATCTAAGACAAACTAAACCAAACCAATTGAACCAAAACATCCTAAATAATCATATGAACTTAACCCAATCCTTGGTTTGACCTAATTTGACCAATTGGTCAACTTGACCCAACCTAACCCAATTTGACCTAAATGAGTCAAATTGAGCCAAACCTAACCAAATCAACTCCAATTGACTTGAAATTTGGGCTAACCCACTTTAGCTCATTTCAAATGCCCAAATCAAATCCAATGCTAAATGATCATTCTACTTGGGTCAAGGATCATCATGAGACAAATCACCCAAGTAAGTGGTCATTTCATTTCTTGGGAACTATTCTCCAAATGGTCCACAGCCATAGACCCAACTTGTCCAAGGGTGGTTGCCATGACCCATGGGAGGTAAAATCACCTCACCCTCTCCATTTGAGAATTTAAAACCCATAGGACACCCATGATTCCTCATTAGCAGCCATCTCCACACCTTGAACCAACTAAGCTGAGCCAACTCACCTCCTCCCTACCATCCACTGAGATGGTGGATGACCATTAGAAGCCAAACTTGATCCCACCAAATCAAGATGAAGGGGGGTATACTCCTCATTTTCACTCAAACACACGCAAAATCATTCCTAATGCCTTAGCTACCCAAGAAGAGATGCCCATTCCCTAAGCTCCCAAGCTCATTCCTCGATCAAAAAAATGCCATTCCCATCTCCGTCCTGAAATAAGACACTCCCATTTTTGACCTTACTTCCCTATTTCTCCATCAAACTCAAATTAATTTTCCACTCACCTTCCCTAGGCCTCGTCGAGTAAGAATCAATCATCTGCCAAGCTTCCTTAGCACCAGAGGTGGGACTTCAATCAAACTGCAACTCCAAATCATCAGTTCATGGCCTTTAGAGCGAACATCAAGGAATTGATCAAATTACTGCTCAACATGGCTTCATCTTCACTAGATGAAGCTTCTTCAATTATTTGAGCCACTGGTATTGAGCTATGGCGAGGTATTCTTCCAAAACTAATCCTTTGGAAAAAAATGGGTTGGAGAATTTTGAAGAGAACTTCCTTCTCGCATGATCTTGATTGTTGGATCCCCTCTGATCGATGTCGTGAAGGTCTGGGATCATTTTGAATTTGATCCGAGCCCAGGTAAGCTCAAAACAAGTTAGCAATGGCGAACGGACTACATTCTCCCTCACTCACGTGAAGTTAGATCACCCATCATCTGTTCCGTGTGATCAAAATGGATGGTCTTGATTAGATCCACTAGATTGATCAAATTTAATCCTATTAAGCTGTGGGATTAATCGTAACCATGAGATCTTAGATCGAATGATAGAGGAGAAAGTATGTCCGTCGCTGCCACGTAGGCACTAAGTTGGATAAGTTTTAAGTAGCTAATCCTGCGGTGCCATGTGGAAAGCACACTGCATCAGTGCACCACATGGCGCCAACAGGAATAAGCTTTAATTTGGCATAATTAATCATTTTTAATGGCTAAAACTTCTAAAAATCATAGAGAAATAAAACAAATACAAATAAATACTCATTTTAAAGGTATTTTAGAGGAGAATTAATTAACGATGACCTTAACTAATTTTGAATCATAATTAAGGTTTAATTACAAAATTAATTAGCTTAATTACTCCTTAATTACTTGAGCAATTAATCCCAAATTTTGTGGGATAATTTAATGGGATGACCTCTACCTCCCATGATTTTCTTGGGATTTATTGCTCACTTAATTAGAAAAATTGACTAACTAAACCTTAACTACTCTTTTAAGTTAATTAATGATTAATTAATCCCATGAATATAAATAAATTGGTTAATTAAGTTTATTAATCATTGTTCAATAGTAAGTAAACTAAGGAATAGGGTTGGGACCCCTTTCCCTAAGTTCATTTCACCCTTTCTTAAAATGAAATTAATTATGATTTAACTAATTAATTAAATCACTTAATAAAATTGAAATCATAATCACATCACCCAATTAATTAAATCTTGGGGTATCTTTGTGTTTAATAACACAAAGGAGTTTAATGAAATTATAGTTAGTCCACATGTGTGGAAAACCATAAGAGTAATTAAATAAGTCCCTAATCTAATTAACTATTAATCATGAGCCAATTGCAGTCCCTATTATTTCCTAAGATCATTGCAAGTTTTTTCTCCATGCATATCATGTTGGCTCATAATTATTTAGTTAATTATTTTAAGGTGACATAGGTAAAAGTAATTAATTCATCTAATTAGGGGTTCAACTTAATTAACCCATAAAATCAACATAATTACATTTCCTTAAATTAAATCAAATCCGAATGTGGAATGGGTTTTAAATAGTGATGATTTCTATTCTCCTCTTTAAATTAAATCAAATCCAAAACTTAATTAATAAAGAAGTTTTGGTTTAAATAATCTTATTTGATAGATTGTCCTTAAGAACTAGTTTGGTTGAATGAATCACATGCTTGTATTTGATTGTTCTTTCCAATCATGTTAAATTTGGTATGTCATTTGAATTCATGCATCTATCTTTTCAAAATCAAGTAAAATAAAATGGATTTCCTTTATGTAAGCTTGCATGTGTTGATTTAATTTAATATATGCATGGCTATTATCACTATTAAATCCAATTTATTTTTCAAAAGCTTATAAATGAATAATAATATGTGTTATGATTCTAGTTATAACTACATAAGAAATGCATATGCTTATATCTTAAGTGTATGAATGTTGAGTTCCCTTTCCTCTATTCATGTGTTGATTTATATAAGATTGAATGGTAATGGGTATAAAGTCGAGACATCCTGAGAACGTGAGGCTTTAGCTAGCCTCAAAGAGGTCATTTGATTACCTCACTTCTCTGGTTTAACAATGACATATACCCATTTGATTTCATTATTATGTATTTCAACATTAGAATTTGGATAGAGCTTTAATTCATATATGTAAATGATTCAATAAGAAATATAGATTCTTTGCATGGTTTTCTTTCCCACATTTATGTATACATCCATGTGTGTCCATGAAAAGCAAGTATATAGTCTAGACATCCTGAGAATACAACGATTTAGTTAGCCCCAAGGAGGTCATTTGATTACCTCACTTCCTTAGTTTAATAATGACATGTACTTGCCTATATCTTTGTACATATATATGTATATGTGATTAGTGAATGAAAATCCCATTTTACATTAAAATTGCATGCATTCATAATTGACTAAGTGAATTAATTAATATATGATTTGGAGCTTACTGTATGTTCATGTATACAAATTTACATATGTTTGAATGCAAATGGGTATATAATCTGGACATCCTGAGAATATGAAGCTTTAGCTAGCTCCAAGGAGGTCATTTGATTACCTCACTGGTTTAACAACACATGCTTATTTAATTCAATCTTATGTCCTTTTGAATAAGAATTTGGATAAAGTTTTAAATTAATAGTTTAAATAATTCAATCAATAAAAAATATAAAATCTAAACATACACATACATTCATCATTTAAGTGTGCTAAAATATGTTGCATGTATAAATACACCTAGGATTAAATCATATGCATGTTACATGTGAAGGAAAGGAATGATTTAATATATGTCATGTGGTAGTAATTCAATTAAATTAACCATAATATGCCTTTCATTTTGAATAGGATTATTTAAAATTAATCTAAACTTAGGATTAATTAACTCATTTAATGAGCCATTCACTAAAGAGAACTAAATCAAATTAATATAGTTTAGAAAGTGACTTAAGGTAGGGATGAAAAAGGGCAATCCTCTTTTCCTCTCTTTATAAACACTTAGTTGCTAGTATAATCAAATGAAATAAAAGAAAACACAAATTAAAATTCTCAAATCAATTAAACTACTTCAAGTGAAATCAACTTTCATGTTAAATTGAATCCTTCTACACTTAAAAAAAATACAACACTAATGCCACATAAGACTTAATAAACACAATAGAATTAAGTCACCACTTCTAGCTCTAAGTTAGAGGTATGATTTGATGTATGTTTTATTTTATGATTATTTTAGATTGGATGTTAGGGTGTATGCTTCATGGATGATGAAATATAGCTAATCATTTTTTTGTAGGGGATTATGCTTAAGGGATGCTTAAAAATAAATGTGAATGCTTTTTTGTAGTTTGCTTAAATTAAAGAATAAATCCGTTAGGACAGGGGTTTAGTAACCCATGTGTAGGTACTAAATCCAAATTATAAGTACAACTGCTTGGGATTATATGTATATTTAGCTAACCTTTATTTTGCAGGTGTAGTTAGATTTACTTTTCTGACATAAATATAATTTTTACAATAGGAATTAGTATTAGTGCTATGGGGATTAGGATGAGCAATGGCCAGAAGGCTTTGTCCTGGGGTGCCCTATGATGCCTTTAATGTAAGCACCATCCAAATCAAAGAAGGAACCAATTCAAAAATGGAGATATGAAAAAAGAAGACCCCCATAGCATTTAATATAATTGTAATTAATCATTCATATTCTAAGTTGTATAAGGGTAGAGCTCGGCTACTCATCTTTTCTCTCTTCGGATTGTACAGCGGTACCTGACCGCATCGCATTTTATTCTTTTATGATAGTTTATATAATTGTTTGATGTTATGTTTACATTGTGCATTAGGACGACATGCTTTTCATAGTTTCTTAGATGATTGATGCTTTAATGTGTGGCTTGGATATGATTAGGCTCTTAGGATAAAAATAACTTTTCTACCCAACTAATCACTCAAAAATAAATTTTAAACAACTCATAACATCATCATAAAGCCTAAGACATAAATAAAATAATTAAAAGATTTAGCAACCCCTTAGTTGTATGGTTGTATGTTTCACATCATGCATGCATATTCCTTCTCTCTTGAATATGAAGGATCTCCATCCTTGCACGATAAAATTTGAAAATATTTTGCATCTACAAATTAAGTCATATGCTCATACCACTCATGTTCTTGTCTCTTAGGGAATGTGTTTATGACTTTAGTCTCTTTCTAATTAAATTACCACCCTAGCTATCTTATAATTCATATGACCGGACTACATGGTTTTAAAATTATAGGAGGTGTTAATTGGCGGCCACTCTAGGTGGTTATAAGTCTAGAAGTCCGATAATTTTTTCTCTCTTATGGAGGTAAACCCTTATGTCCATTTGTCGCTTAGATTTTGGTCATGGTTTAGCTTGTAGTAAAGATCCCTTGATTTAGGATGTGAGGTAGCTATTTCATTCAGGCTACGAGCATAAATCCTCACCTCTTGGGCATTCCCACAACCTTGTATTGGTGGTTTATAAGCCCCACTAATCTAATTAAATTTCAACTCAAAACATATAAATCTCCTCAACTTCAAAATTATAAACCCCAAGCCCAACCATAGGATAGATTGGAATGCTCATTAGGCTTCCTAGTATCATGAGCATTTCCTTCTTATTTCATTTGGATTCCAAAAATAAGTCTTCTCCTTGAATGTTTCCAAATGATTTTCCAAATACAACTAATCTTTTGATAGTCTAACCTTAAAATATTTAGAGATGATAATTGTCTACTCTAATCAAGTGTATTCTTAGGAAATTTCATTTCCTAAGATGTAATTAACTATGGAGGCTTGCCTCCATAGCGAACTTAAGAACTTGGTTTAATATAAACCCTACTTAATTCATCCATTTAAAGTAGGGGAAAAATCTCTGGTACATTCAAAGACCCATCATGCCTTAGGAGTCCTTATTACATGATTAAGTCCATTATAGGGTGATGCCTCTATCTTTTGAGAGAGTATATCATACCACACTGTTGTAACTGATCACCTCAAAAAGTACCCCCCACCCCCCATACATTTAAAAATAAACACACAAGGCCCTCTAGCCTTGGTCATTAAATCCTCTCAACATCATCCTTTCTTTTTGGAGTTTGGAGATGTCGATCCTCAAGAAGGCAAGGGTTCTTAGACTCATAATGTTGATTGATACACCTGGGTCAACTAGAACTCTGGATAGCCTCTATCTGCCAACATGCACTATAATGTAAAGTGGTGGTTGTACTCGATCATCCCTAAGAGTAAGTCTTCATCACTGAATGTAACTCCTATGATGTCCTTCGAGTTGCATGCCTCCTCTTTAGTAGTGGTCAGTTGAGCTAAGCATATCTCTAGATCAAGTTAGGCCTTGATTAGAGATTCTCTCATCTCTTTAGATATGACAAGGGCATCGTATATGCTTAACTTAGCTGGAAACTTTATAAGGTGAACTAAGACATTGTAATCAACTCTGGCTTGGTCCTCCATAAGCATATCCATGGGTGGAGCATCTTATAGAGGGGCTATCTACTCACTGGAACCAATGACTTGCTTACCCATATCCTTAGGTGCTACCTGAGGAGGTAAAACTTTGTCATTATGTAGGTTGACTTCAATGACTTCTTGGAAAGATGAGCTTGTCAAAAGTTCTACCTTCTCATCGGGCATACCTACAGCCTCTCCTATGGGATTCTCAGTGTCAGTTGACTCCAAGTCAATCTCAAGAGGTGAACCCGATTGATTCGTAGAAGGATAGCCTGACTCTAAATCAGAAAGGAAAGGATTGGAACTACTAAAGCTACTATTTTTATTTAAACTCAAAGAGCTTTCAATAGGAATAAAATTAAGAACATCAGAAGTAGACAATATATATGTAGAATCAACTTTCTTCATTAATTTCTTTTTGGACGGAGGTACATGATAGAAATCAAGTAAAGTAAGCAGAGTAAGGTATTTAGTGCTCTTATCCATAGATACTACACTCCTACCGGTAGAAGAGGAGAAGAAGAGGTGGTAGCTGCAACGGTGGAGGGAGTACTGGACGATGGCTATGCTACTGGACTATCCCGTGCAAGTATGGTGAGTTGTTACTTCTACTGGGTTGTCACCCTCCTCAAGTTATCCTTTGCAACTAGCAAACCTTCCTTGGTGTTGGAGGTTTGAGCTACTTCAGACACCTGCAAGGAAAGCTTCTTGATCTTAGAAATGATCTTTTTAGAGGTTTAAGATAGGGAGATATCCTAACCTTCTTGGGTCTTAAGAAGATCACAATAAACATTCCTTAGGGATAACTATGGGTATCAACTTGTAGTTGCGCTCAAGATAGTCCTTAAAAGTGATATAATCCTCTAAGACATGGCCTAACATGCGGTGGTAGGGGCAATAGCAAGGATCATCATTCTTGGCCACTTCCTCTGGCCTCTCAAGCTCTAGTAACTAAAAGTCAGGTTTCTTTAAAAGATTCTTAAAGATTTTCTTAACTAACTCCCTCTTGAATGAATATGACTTACCCAGTCTATCAACAAGAGTAGGTGGAAAGTAGGTTCCTGGCAATGGATATGAATACCATTGCTGGGTAGGCTGCTGAGGTGGTGGAAATAGTCATTGTGGTAGCTATGGTGGCCGGTATGATGGTCGAGGTGGTGGAAAAGGAGGTGGCAAAGGTGGCTGCTAAGCTCATAGTCTCTCATATTGAACTCTAGATAGTGGCTTCCCTCTGTCCACTGGCACAAATGTCCCTGGCTTCTTCTCAAACACCTTCTACGGCTTGAGCCTAAATGATTGATCTGGAAAGGGTAACTATTTGGCTTCCTCTTGTAGGTTAGCCGCCTTATTGATTAATTTCTTGAATATTTTGATGGTAAAGCCCTTAAGCATGAAGGCGACCGGGCCATGGATATTCATGAGTAGAATCTCAATGGCATGCTGTTCGGACAACTGTGGTTCGCATTTCATGCTCAGTTGCACCTCCTGAGAATGTAATTAACATGGGACTCATTGAGTTTCTGTTTCTCTACAATGAGGTCGCCTACAATCACTCTCTGTTGAGCTCCAGCAAACCTCTTGATGAAGAAGTGCTCCAACTTAGAAAAAGCCTTCACCGAGTCGTTGGGTAGTTCAGTGTACCAATCAAATGCACACCTGACAGACTTCTAACGAAAAGGTGGAAGAGGAGTGCGTTGCTGCCATTGATGTTGCAACAGCTGACTCTAAAGTGTGCAATCTGTTATTGTGGGTACCCATTACCATCAAAGATCTTGAACGATGGTGGCACAAAACCCTAAATAAAATAATAACTAAATAAAAACTTAAACCTAAAAAATAAACCTAAAAATAAATAAAAAATAAAAGCAAAACCCTAAACTAATAAAACCTTAAACCTAAAATAAACATAAACCTAAACTAAAATAAATAAAACCTAAACCTAAACCTAAAATAAACTTAAACTAAACCCTAAACTAAATAAAATAAGATAAACTAAAAATAAACCTAAGCCTAAACTTAAAAAAAAACTAAAAATAAACCTAAAATAAAAACCTAAAACCTAAACCTAAAAAATAAAATAAAAAACCAAACATAAACCTAAAAATAAAAAATAAAATCTTAACCTAAAAAATAAAATAAAAATAAAACTAAACTAAAAAATAAACATAAACCTAAACCTAAACGAAAAAATAAACTAAAATAAAAGAAAACATAAACTAAAATAACTAAACTAAGCTAAATAAAAATAAAAAATTAACCTAAATAAAATTAAAAACCAAAATAACCTAAAATAAATAAAAAATAAACTAAGTAAACTAAAACAACCTAAACCCGTTGGTTATGTAATTTAAAAATAAACCCTAAACCATAAGTCCTAAACCTTAAACCCTAAACCCTAAACTTACAACCTTAAACCCTAAAACCCTAAACCCTAAACCCTAAACTCTAAACCCTAAATCCCAAAACTTAAAAAATCCTAAACCTTAAAGCCTAAACCCTAAAATAATCCTAAACCCTAAGCTGACCCTAAACCTAAACCTAAAAATAAATAAAATAAAATAAACAAAAAATAAACATAAACCTAAACTAAAAAATAAAACCTAAAAATAAACCTAAAATAAAAACCTAAAACCTAAACCTAAAAAAATAAAATAAAAACCTAAACCTAAACCTAAGAAAAATAAATAAAACTTAAACCTAAAAATTAAAATTAAAATAAAACTAAACTAAAAAATGAACCTAAACATAAACTTAAACCTAATAAATAAACCAAAATAAAAAACCTAAACTAAAATAAATAAACTAAAAATAAATAAACTATACTAAATACAAATGAAAATAAGAATAAAGCTAAATCAAATTATAAAATAAAATAAATTTAAATTAATAAATAAACTAAATAAATTCAAACCTATAAATTTACTTAATTTGAAAAATAATTAAAAAATCAAAAAATAATAATAATAATAAACCCTAACCCTAAACCTTAAACCCTAAAACTAACCCTAAACCCAAAACTCTAAACCCTAAACCTACAACCCTAAACCTTAAACCTTAAACCATAAACCCTAAACCCTAAACCCTAAACCATAAACCCTAAAACCTAGAACCCTTAACCCTAAACCCTAAACTCGAAACCCCAAACCCTAAACCTTAAACCTGGAATAAGAAACCCTAAACCATAAACCCGAAAAACATGAAAACCTAAACCTAAACTAAATAAAACCTAAAAGTAAAATAAATAAAAAATATAAACCTAAATAAAATATATAAAATAAAATAAAATAAAAACCTAAACTAAAACCTAAACCTAAACCTAAAATATATTAAAATAAAAAATAAAAACTAAACTAAAGTAAAATAAATAAAATAAACTAAACTAAAAAAAGAAACTAAACCTAAAAAATAAAACCAAATCAAAATAAAACTAAATGTAAAATAAAAAATAAACCTAAAACAAATATAAATGAAAACTAAATAAAACCTAAACCTAAAATATAAACCTAAAATAAACTTAAAATAAATAAAAAACAAAACCTAAACCATAAATAAAAAAAACCTAAACCTAAAATAAACAAAATAAAATAAACCCAAACCTAAACTAAAAAAATCTAAACTAAAATAAATAAAACCTAAACCTAAACCCTAAGAAAAATAAAATAAAATAAACTAAAATTAAAGCTAAACCTAAACTAAAAAATAAAACCTAAAAATAAACCTAAAAGTAAAAAATAAAACCTAAACCTAAAAACTAAAATACAATAAAACTAAACTAAAAAATAAACATAAACCTAAACCTAAACCTAAAAAATAAGCTAAAATAAAAAACATAAACTAAAAAAAATAAAAATAAAAAATAAACTTAAAAAAATTAAAAATAAAATAAACTAAAATAAATAAAAAGTAAACAAAATAAACTTAAACCTATCGGTTTACTTAATTTAAAAATAAAGCCCTAAACCCTAAATCCTAAACCCTAAACCCTAAACCCTAAATCCTAAAACTAAACCTAAACCCAAAACCCTAAAAAACTTTCAGCCCTAAACCCTAAACCCTAAGAAACTTTTAACCCTAAACCCTAAACCCTAAAAACCCTAAACCCTAAAGCCAAAACATTAAACCCTAAACCCTAAACCCTAAACCCTTAAAACCTAAAAACCTAAACTTAAACTAAAGAAAACTTATAAATAAAATAAATAAAAAACCTAAACCTAAATAAATTAAAAATAAAATAAAATAAAAGCCTAAACCTAAAATAAAATAAACTAAACTAAAATAAATAATAGCCTAAACTAAACTTAAAAAAATAAACCTAATAATAAAAAACTTAAAATAAAATAAAAACTGAACATAAAATAAAAAATAAAATTAACATAAAATAAACGTAAAATAAAATAAAATAAATACAAAATAAAAACCTAAACTTAAAAAATTAACTTAAAAATAAATACAAAATTAAACCTAAACCCTAAACTAAAAAAAACCTAAACCCAAAATAAAAATAATATAAACCTAAACCAAAAGTAAAATAAACAAAACTAAAATAAATAAAACCTAAACCTAAACCTAAACTAAATAAAATAATATAAACTAAAAATAAACCTAAACCTAAAGTAAAAAAATAAAACCTAAAACCTAAACCTAAAAAAATAAAATAAAAACCTAAACCTAAACCTCAAAATAAAAAATAAAACCTAAACCTAAAAAAATAAATAAATAAAACTCAACTAAAAATTAAACCTAAACCTAAACCTAAAAAATAAACTAAAATAAAAAACCTAAACTATAATAAAGAAACCTAAAATAAATAAACTAAATTAAATAAAAATAAATAAACATAAATAAAAATAAAAAATAAAATAAACTAAATAAACCTAAACTTATTGGTTTACTTAATTTAAAAAAGAATAACTTAAAGCCTAAGCTAATCCTAAACCCTACAAGTAAACTTAAAACTTAAACTACTTACTTTAAAATAAGTTTAATCTAAACCTAAACCTAAACTTAAACCTAAACCCTAATCCCTAAACCCTAAAAATAAATAAAAATAAAAAAAACCTAACCGTAAACCCTAAACCCTAAAACTAAACCTAAACCCTAAACCTACAACCCTAAATCCTAAGCCCTAAACCCTAAAACCCTAAATCCCAAACCCAAAACCCAAAACCCTAAACCCTAAACCCTAAATCCTAAACTCTAAAAACCCTAAACTCTAAAGCTTAAACACTAACCCCCAAACCCAAAACCCAAAACCTGAAACCGAAAACCCAAAACCCTAAACCCTAAAAATCCTAAAACCTAAATCTTAAACATTAAACCCTAAAGCCTAAAGCCTAAACCCTACCCTAAATCCTTAACCTTAAACCCTAAACCCTAAACCCTAAACCTTAAACCCTAAAAACATAAAAACCTAAACATAAAAAATAAAATAAAAATAAAACTCAACTAAAAAATAAACCTAAACCTAAACCTAAACCAAAAAATAAACTAAAATTTAAAACCTAAACTAAAATAAAAAAATCAAAAATAAATAAACTAATCTAAATAAAAATAAAAAATAAACGAAAATAAGAATAAAAATAAAATAAACTAAAATAAATAAAAAATAAAATAAGTAAATTAAGTAAACCTAAACCTACTGATTTACTTAACTAAAAAAAAACCTAAACCCTAAATCCTAAATCCTATAGCCTAAACCCTAAACCCTAAACCCTAAAACTAACCCTAAACCCTAAACCCTAAACCTATAACACTAAACTACAACCCTAAACTTCGTGTGTCAGAGCAGTGGTGGTTATGGAGGAGGGAGGTGCAATGGAGGTTACAACTGTGGTGGTGGCGGAGGGAGAGATCGGGGATATGATGGTCAATCCCACTACTCGAGAGGCTACGGTGGTTCTGATGGGAACTAGAGAAACTAAAGAATAACCAATCAGATCCACTACTTGTCGAACTGTGTCTTTATAGTAGAGATAGTTCTTGTTATCTAGGGTTTTTGATTTGCTCTATGCATGCTCATTTTTAATCTATGTCATCTCTTCTATCTTAGAAAACTTGGTTATTTACTTATTTGATGAAATGGAAAAGAAGAAATGTTGAATCTAAATTTGTTCTCTATTAAAAAAAAACCAAAACCCTAAACTCTAAACTCCAAACTGAACCCTAAACCTAAACCCTAAACCCAAAACCCTAAAAATAAAATAAAATAAATAAATAAAAAACCCCAACCCTAAACCCTAAACCCTAAACCCTAAACCTACAACCCTAAACCTTAACCCTAAACCCTAAAACCCTAAACTCTAAACTTTAAACCCTAAGCCCTAAACCCTAAACCCTAAAACCCTAAACCTCAAACCCTAAACACTAAACCCTAAACCCTAAAACCTACATCCCTAAACCCAAAAAACCTAAAAACCTATACTTAAACTAAACAAAAAAAAAGTAAATAAATAAATAAACCTAAACCAAAATAAAATAAAAAAATAAGTTAAAATTAAAACCTAAACTAAAACCTAAACCTAAACTTAAAAATAAAAAAAATAAAAAATAACAACTAAACTAAACTAAAATAAATAAAAACCTAATCTAAATTAAAAATAAAATAAACCTAAAAATAATAAACCTAAATAAAATTAAATATAAATGAAAAATAAAAATAAAATAAACTTAAAATAAAATAAAATAACTAAACCTAAAATATAAACCAAAAAATAAAACCTAAAAATAAATAAATAAAATAACCTAAACCTTAAAAAAAAAAACTAAACCTAAAATAAACTAAACTAAAATAAATAAAACATAAACATAAACCTAAAATAAATGAAACCTAAACCCTAAACTAAATAAAATAAAATAAACTAAAAATAAACCTAAACCTAAACTAAAAAATAAAACCTAAAACTAAACCTAAAATAAACACATAAAACTTAAAAATAAAAATAAAATAAAATAAAAACCTAAACCTAAACCTAAAAATAAAAAATAAAAAATAAACCCAAAAAATAAAAGAAAAATAAAAATAAACTTAGAAATAAACATAAACCTAAACCTAAAACTAAAAATTAAACCAAAATAAAAAACTTAAACTAAAAAAATAAAGTAAACTAAATAAAAATAAAAATAAACCTAAATAAAAATAAAAAATAAAATAAAATAAAATAAATTAAAAAACTAAAGAAAACCTAAACTTACTTTTTTTTACTTATAAAAAAAACCCTAAACCTTACACCTTAAACCCTAAACCCTAAATCCCAAACCCTAAGCACTAAACCTTGAACCCTAAACTTAACCCTAAACCCTGAACCCTAAACCCTAAAACATAAACCCTAAACCCTAAATCGAAAACACTAAACCCTAAATTGTAAACCTTAAACTGTAAACACTAAGCCCTAAACCATAAACCCTAGCCCTAACCCTAAACCCTAAACCCTAAACCTAAACCCTAAACCCTAAAACCCTAAACCCTAAACCCTAAAATAACCATAAATTATAAACCCTAAACATGGAAGCCTAAACCCTAAACCCTAAACTCACCCTAAACCTTAAGCTAACTCTAAACCCTAAACCCTTAAAATCCTAAACCCTAAAGCCTAAACACTAAACCCGAAACTCTAAATATCAAACCTTAACTCTAAACCCTAAACCCTAAAAAGATAAGAAGCTAAACCAAAAAATATAATAAAAAAACCTAAACCATAATAAAATGATAAAAATAAAAAATAAAATAAAATAAAAACTTAAACTAAAACCTAAACCCAAACCTAAAAAGAAAATAAAATAAAAAATAAAAATTAAACTAAAATGAAATAAATAAAAACGTAAGCTAAACTAAAAAATAAAAAACCTAAATAAAATAAAATCTTATCCTAAAATTAAAATAAAAATAAATTAAAATAAAATAATAACTAAAGAAAAACTTAAACCTAAAAAATAAACCTAATAATAAATAATAAATAAAACCTAAACCCTAAACTAATAAATAAACCAAAACCTAAAATAAAAATAAAATAAACCAAAATTAAGATAAGCTAAACTAAAATAAATAAAACCTAAACCTAAAATAAACTAAACCTAAACCTAAACCAAAAATAAATTAAACCTAAACTAAATAGAATAAAATAAACTAAAAATAAACTAAAACCTAAACTATTAAAAAATACCTAAAAATAAACCAAAAATAAAAACCTAAAACCTAAACCTAAAATAATATAATTAAAAATACTAAACCTAAACCTAAAAATAAAAAATAAAACCTAAACTTAAAAAATAAAATATAAATAAAACTAAACTATAAAATAAACCTCAACCTAAACCTAAACCTAAAAAAATAAACTAAAATAAATTAACCTAAAATAAATAAACTAAACTAAATAAAAATAAAAATAAACCTAAATAGAAAAAATAAACTAAAATAAATAGAAAATAAACTAAATAAACCTAATCCAACCAGTTTACTTAATTTTAAAAAAATAAAAAAAATAAAAAAAACCTTAAAACCTAAACTTACAACCCTAAACCAAAAATGCAAAAGCCTAAACCCTAAAACCTAAACCCTAAACCAAAAACCCTAAAATCTACAATACTAAACCCTAAACCTAAACCCTAAAAACGTAAATACCTAAACCTAATCTAAATAAAAACTAAAAATAAAATAAATAAATAAAACCTAAATCTAAATAAAATAAAATAATAAAATAAAATAAAAACCTAAACTAAAACCTAAACCTAATATGTAAACCTAAACTTAAACCTAGAAATAAAATTAAATAAAAAATCAAATTTAAAGTAGCATAAAATAAATGAAAATCTAAATTAAACTAAAAAAAAGATAAACATAAAATTAAAACCATAAATAAAATAAAAATTAAAAGTAAAATAAAAATAAAATAAAAACCTAAACCTAAAAAATAAACAAAAAATAAAACCTAAACCCTTAACTAAGAAAAACCTAAACATAAAATAAAATAAAATAAACTTAAACCTAAATTAGAATAAACTAACTAAGTTAAAAAAAAACCTAAACCTAAACCTAAAATAAACTAAACCTAATCCTAAACATAAACTAAATATAATAAAATAAACTAAAAATAAACCTAAACATATACTAATAAATAAAACCTAAAAATAAACATAAAATAAAAACCTAAAACCAAAACCTAGAAAAATAAAATAAAAACCTAAACCTAAACCAAAAAATAAAAAATAAAACCTAAAACTAAAAAAAAATAAAATAATAATAAAGCTCAACTAAAAAATAAACATAAACCTAAATTTAAACCTAAACTAATAAAATAAACTAAAATGAAAAACCTAAACTAAAATAAATAAACCTAAAATAAATAAACTAAACTAAATAAAAAATAAACCTAAATAATAATAAAATAAATAATAAAATAACCTAAAAAAATAAATAAATAAACTTAAACCTAAATAAAATAAATAATTAAATAAAATAAAAACCTAAAATAAAACCTAAACTTAAACCTAAAAATAAAATTATATTAAAATTAAAATTAAAATTAAACTAAAATAAAATAAATAAAAACATAAACTAAACTAAAAAATAAAATAAACCTAAGAATTAAAAACACAAATAAAATAAAAACTAAACATAAAATAAAAATAAAATAAACCTAAAATAAAATTAAATAAAAACTAAATAAAAACCAAAAGCTAAAAAAAATAAAAAATAAAACCAAAGCCCTAATGTGAAGCAAAAATATACCTAAAATAATAATAAAATAAATCTAAACCTAAAATAAAATAAAATAAACTAAGATAAATAAAACCTAAACCTCAACTAAATAAAATAAAATAAACTAAAAATAAACCTAAACCTAAACTAAAAGATAAAACCTAAAAATAAACCTAAAAAAAAACCTAAAACCTAAACCTAAAAAAATAAAATAAAAACTGAAATGTAAACCTAAAAATAAAAATATAACCTAAACATAAAAAATAAATTAAAAATAAACCTAAAATAAAATCCTGAAATAGAAACCTAAAAACAAAAAATAAAATCCTAAACCTAAACCTAAAAATGAAAAAATCCATAACCTATAAAATTAAATGAAAATAATACTTAACTAAAAATAAACCTTAATGTAAACCTATACCTAAAAAATAAACTAAAATAAAAACCTAAACTAAAATAAATAAGCTTAAAAATAAATAAACTAAACTAAATAAAATAAAAAAATAAACTAAAAAAACTAAATAAATCTTAACCTACTAGTTTACTTAATATTTAAAAAAAACCCTGAACCCTAAACAAAAAAAACTAATCCTAAACCTACAACACTAAACCTACAACCCTAAACCCTAAACCCTAAACCCAAACCCTAAACCCTAAACCTAACCCTAAATGTTAAGCTCAAAAAGAATAAACCCTAAAACCCTAACCCTAAACCCTAAACACTAAACCCTAAATGCGAAACTCTAAACCCTAAAGCCTAAATCCTGAACCCTAACCCCAAACCCTAAACCTTAAACCCAAAACCCTAATACTAAACCTAAAGTAACTAAATAAATTAAAAATAAAAGCTAAACAAAACTAATAAACTTAAACTAAACGCAAACCACAGATGGGCACCTTGATGGCAGGAACATCACCTTTGTTAAGGCTCGATCACAGGCGGTGGTGGAGGCGAAGGGAGGCGGTTATTCCGGTGGTGGTGGTGGATGGAGTCTTGGTGGATATGGAGGTGGTGGTCAGAGTAGTGGTGGTTATGGAGGTAGGAGGAGCGACGGAGGTTACATCCATGGTGGTGGCGGAGGGATATGATGGTGGATCCCATTACTCGAGAGGCCAGGGTGGTTTTGATGGGAACTAGAGAAACTGAAGAAGGGTTGATCCGATCTGCTGCTTATGAAACTGTATCTTTATAATAGAGACGATTCTAGTTATCTAGGGTTTTGATTTGCTCTATGTGTGCTCATTTTTTATTTATGTTGTCACTTGTGTCTTAGAGAACTTAGTGTGTTACTTGTTTGATGAAATCAAAAAAAAAAAGAAATGTTAAATCTGAATTTATTCTCTATTAAAAAAACCAAAAACCCTAAACCATTATAAAACAAAAACCTAAAACTTGAACCCTAAAAAAACCTAAAATTAAAAAAATTTAAAAATAAAAAACCCTAACCCTAAATCTAAACCAAACTATCCACCTTAAACAAACCTAAAGCCAACTAAACCAAACCCTAACCTAAACCCTGACCCAAACCTAAACCCTAAACCTAAAACCTAAACCAAATAGTAAAATGAGACTAAACTAACTAAAGAACTAATAAATAATAACTAAAACTACTAAAACAATAAACTAAATAAACTAAAAATAATACAAAATAATAAATAAAGAAAATAATAAACTAAAATAAATAAAATATAACTAATAAAACAAACTAACTAAATTAAATCATATACAAAAAAAACTAATAAAAACTAAAAAATAAATAAAACTAATAAAAAGAAACTAAACTAAACTAATTAAAAACTAAAAAACTAATAAACTAACTAAATAAATAAATAAAATGTAACTAATAATATTACTAGTAATAAACTAAACCCAAACATATAACTAAACAAATAAACTATAATAAAAAAACTAAAAATAAAATAAATAATAACCAAACTAAAATAAAACTAAAAATAACTAATAAACTAAACTAATAAATTAAAAATAAATAAATAACTAAGAAATAACTAAATAAACTAACTAATAAACTAATAAACTAAAATAAACTAATAACAAACTAAACTAAATAATAATCTATAATAATAAAATTTAAAACTAATAAACTAAATTAAATAACTAATAACTCAATAAAATAATAAACTATTAATAAAATAAACTAAATAAACTAATAACTAAACTAATAATAAAAAAAACTAAACTAATAATAAACTAAATAATAAATAAAACCTAAATAAATAAACTTAACATAATAATAATAAACTAAAACTTACTAATTAATAATAATAAACTAATAATAATAATAAAATAATAATAATAAACTAAACCAATAATAATACTAATAAGACACTAAATAATAATAAAACTTAATAACATGAAACTAACTAAACTAAAATAATAATAAAATAATAAACTAAAATAATAAAATAATAAAACTAAACTAAAAACTAAACTAATAAAACTAATAAATAATAAAATAAAACTAACTATAATAATATTAACTAAATAATAAAACTAATAATAACTAACTAACTAAAACAAATAATAATAATAAACTAAACTAAAGTAATAAACTTATAATAATATTAACTAAAATAATAATAATTATTATTATATTAATAATAATAATAATAATAATAATAATAATAATATAATAAAATAATAATAATAAAAATAAAAAAATAAAAACTATATAAAGTAACACTAAAATAAAACTAAATTAATAACTAATGATAATAAAGTAATAATAACAATAATAAAATAAAATAACTAATAAATAATTCAACTAATAATAATAACTAAATAAAAACTAAAAAAATAATAAAATAATAATAAAATTAACTAAATAACATATAATAAAATAATAAAACCTAATAAACTAATAAATAAATAAAAACTAATAATAATAATAAAAAACTAAATAATAATAACTAATATAATAAGTAATAAACTAATAAAACTAATAAAAACTAACTAATAAAACTAAACCAAATAAATAATAAAACATTAAAATAATAAAAAATAATAATAATAACTAATAATAAATAATTAAAATAACTAAAACTAAACCCTAAACTAAACTAATATAAAACTAGTAATAAATAAAACTAATATTAACTAAACTAATAAACTAATAACCAATAATATAATAAAACACTAACTAAAAATTAATAATAATAATAATAAACTAATAAAGTGATAAAATAAAATGAACTAAATAACTAAACTAATAAAGCTAATAAAATAAATAATAATAATAATAATAAAACTAATAATAACTAAATAAAACTAATAATAATAATAATAATAATAATAATAAACTAATAAACTAATAATAATAAACAAATGATAAACTATCTAATAATAATAAATAACTAAACCCTAAAATAAAATAAAATAAAATAATAATAATAAAATAAAATAATAATAATAATAAAAAATAATAATAATAAACCATAGAAAGAAAAAACTAAAATGAAATAATAAATAATAAAATAAATTAATAATAATAATAAATAATAAAATAATAATAAATAAATTAATAATAACTAATAAAAAAAAACCAAACATAAACTAAAAAAAACTAATAATAATAATCTAATAAACTAAAAAATATAAACTAATAAACTAAACTAAAAAACTAATAAATAAATTAACAAAACTAAACTAAATAAATAACTAACTAATTAATAATAACTAAACTAATTAATACTAACTAATAAATAAACTAAAATAAATTAAACCCCAATAAACAAACTAACTAAATAAACTAATAAACTAAACCTAAACCCAACCCTAAAATAATAATATAAAACTACTAAACTAAACTAAACTAACTACAAAACATAATAACTAATAATCTAAAACTAATAAAACCTAATAATAACTAATAAACACTAAACCTAAAACCTAAACCCTAAAACTAAACTAAACCCTATTATTGGGTGATTTTGGGATTCCTCGCATTCTTGGTGAGTTTTCGAGTGCTTTCTCTCTTGGATTCCCTATAGATTGTTAGCCTAGGGCCGATCTCGACCTATTCTTATCGATCTTTGTGACTCATGGCATTAGCTTCTTCAAATCCATGGGGTAAATCCCATGTACCAATGGATCCTGCTAGGGCATCTAATTTTTTTGGGTAATCCTACCTCTAAATTACCTACTGTTACTAAATCTTTCAAAGAGGCTTTAACTGGTAGGAATTCCTCCACCAAGACTCCTTTGAAGTTGTTTCATATGAATTTTAAAAGTACTCTGACAATTATGATTTTAGTTGAGGATATTGAAAGATTAGCTGAGCCTTTTACATTTTCTTTGATTGGAATGTTTTCATTTTAACGGCCAAAGAAAGAAGATATTCATTCTTTTTTTTTCATAGCTTAAATTTATCTGGTTCTTTTTCTATTGGGCTGATTGATCCAAAGCATGTTATGATTAAACTTTCTAATGATCTTGATTATGAAAGATTTTTTCTAGGTGTTCTTACTATGTTTTTATTTCTCAAATGAATATTCTGAAGTGGATGCCTATGTTTGATGTTAATGAAGAGTCTCCTATTGTTCCCATTTTGATTTCTATACCTAACTTGTGGATTCATCTATTTAATCATCAAATTCTTTTTGGTATTGGGTTGATTTTTTATCATCCTTTGCAAGTTGATCAAGCAATAGCTGCTTCATCTAGATCGTACGTTGCTAGAATTCTTGTAAAGATTTATATTACTAAAAAATACTTGAAATAAATTTGGTTAGGTTCAAAAAAATGTATTTTTTTAGAAAGTTGTTTTTGAGAACTTTCCCATTTTTTATAATCATTGTAAGATTCATGGATGAGTAGCTTTACTCTTAGAGATAAAATGTGAAATGAGTATGTTCGGAAAAAAGTTGGAGTAGCTCCAATGGCAGATAAGATTAGAGAGTAGCCTTAGATGGTCTGTCCACATAAAGCATCGGTCGTCCGATGACCCGATTAGGAGAGTAGATGCATTAGATTTGCCTTTTGTTAAGAAAGGTAGAGGTAGACCTAAAATGACTTGGTTAAGATGTATAAAAGATGACCTTAATATACTTGAATTAAATGAGAATTTGACAAATAATAAAACACAATGGAGACGAAGGATTCATGTAGCTGACCCCACTTAGTGGGATAAAGGCTTGTTGTTGTTGTTGTAAGATTCATGGGCATCTAATTTCTGAGTGATTTCTTGCTCATCCATCTCTTAGCAAGAAAATCACCAGTAAGAATTCAATTATTGAAAAAACTGATGATCCTCTCAAGTTGGATAAAAGAAAATTCCTTTTCAAAATTTTGATGTTTTGCAAAACAGTAATCTTTAAAAAGTTTATTAATGATTTGTTGAATTTGATGTAATTTTTTTAATCTTTGATGATTTTTAATATCTTTCTATAATATTTCTTATTGTTTCTCTTTAGATCATGGGAAAGAGACTATTTCTTTGCCTTCTTTGATTGAGAATGGTGGTGAAAAGAATGTTCTTATTTATGAGATTTTAACTTCTAGTCCTGAAAATCTTGTTAATATTGGTGATCCTTCTTTTAAAAAATAAGATTTAGATACATGTGACAATTCTCTTATTATGAATAGTTCCATTTTGGTTCAAAATGATGGTTCTTTTATGGTTGGTAGTTTTGTTCAGAATTTTGGTAATATGTTATGTGTTTTTAAGGGATTTGAATCTTATTTTAATTCCATACATTAAAATTATACTGAAAATCTAGATTCTGCTTCTCTTGCTTCTTTTATGAATGAAGACAGGGAGGAAACTCTTCAGATTTTATTGGAAGGTGGAAATATTGATAATTATCTTCTTAATAAAGCTATTTCTGCTCCTTCTATCACTTCTGATTCTAAAATGCAAACTATTTAATATTTTCCTTTGTCTAATGTTGTGGATGATTTTGAATGCTCTTCTTTGAAACTGATAGGTTTTGCTGATCCCCATGTTTTTTATAACAATATTGATTCATTTTTCAATGGAGGTTTTTTGGAGAAAGGGCATGGTTATAAAACTATTTACAAGAAAAAAAGTGTTCAGATTTATGCCCCTCCTCACTTGTCGAGGGATACTCATTCAAAAGCTTCTTAGAAATAATCTCTCCCGTCCTTGGGAGGTTTTTGCTTTTGGTTGGTTTTTTCTTTATTGGTTGAGCTTTTGCTATTTGTTTTCTTGCTAGTTGTAGTATTGGCTTCTTGGCTAATTTTCCTCCTTTTGGCTTGGTATTTATGGCTTCTTGTTTGCTGGGTTTTCTTTTTTTTGGTGCCCTTTGAGTGGTTGGTTTTGCGCTGGTGTCTTTGTTCCTGTTGGCTTCCCTTTTTTTGGTTGGTGCTTTTGCTCTCGTTGTTGGTGGTGGGTTGGGCTTTTTTTCCTTAGCGTGTGGTTTGCCCATTGGTTGGCTATTTCTCCATCTATTTATTTTTCTTTTGCTAGCCTTCTTCTTTTTTTTGTTGGTTGGTTTGGATTGGTTCTCTTGCTCTTTTCTAGGCTATTTTTCTTGGGTGCTCTATTGTTTGGCTGCTCTATTGGTTTGTTTCCTTTCCTTTGGTTGGTGCCTTGGAGGCTTTGAATTGGTGTTGTTGTGGGATCTGTTGGCTTGGTGCCTTGGTGTCTTTGGATTGGTGTTGTTCTGGGCTCTGTTTGCTTTGTCTTTGAGGGATCTTTTTTTTGGGTTGTGAGCTTCTTTTCTCCCTCTTTTTTAAGAGGTGTTCATATTTTGTTTTGTTGGGATTGCCTTATGTTAAGTTTATATGTTTCTCTCCTCTCTCTTTCTATTTCTTTAGCTTAACTTTTTCTTTGGCTGGGTGGCTATTATGATAGGTTTGTATTTTTCTTTGGCTAGGATGGCTATGATGATATGATGGATTTTTTCCTTGATATTTTTCTGC
Source organism: Cymbidium sinense (assembly GCA_021442155.1). Taxonomy (NCBI): domain Eukaryota; kingdom Viridiplantae; phylum Streptophyta; class Magnoliopsida; order Asparagales; family Orchidaceae; genus Cymbidium; species Cymbidium sinense. The sequence continues at coordinate 213,492,376 of CM038214.1, forward strand.
CTGGTGACTTTTTCTATTTGTAACCCTTCTTTGAAGCTGGATGCACTTAGGATTTGCTATCCCACATTATTGTGATTATCCTTCTTTCCTCATATCTGAGCTTGAGTTTTTATCTCTTTATGCTTTTTGATCTCTTTTTGGATCAGATTTCTTGCAGGTTGTAAGTTCTCTTTTTCAGTTGGTCTCTTCTTCTTCTTGGAGGGAGCTAGAGTTTTACTGATGGTCTCTTTTTTCTTAGATGGTTGGAGTTGTCTTCAGTTGCAGGTTGCAGGTTTCTTTTCTTATGGATCTTCGTCTTTTTGGAGGTTCTTTTGGAGCTCCATGGATTCTTCCCCTTTGATGTCTTTTGCTTGGCTTTTTTTTTAGTTTTCTCTTTGCTTTTTTTTTCTTTATTGCTCTTCGATGTAATAGTTTAGGGACTAAACTCCTTAGGATTCTCCTGTAGCTCATTTGAGAACTAGTTTTTTTTTTGAGTTTAGTCTCTAATATGCTCTTCTTATACCTATTTTTCTAAGCAAATATTTCCTTTTAGTTAAAAAAAAACCTAAACCCTAAACCCTAAACTCTAAACCCTAAACCCTAAAGCCTAAATACTTAACCCTAAACCCTAACCCTAAACCTTAAACCCTATACCTAAACCTACCCTAAACCCTAAACCTAAAGTCAAAACCCTAAACCTAAATAAAACCTAAAAATAAATAAATAACCTAAACCAAAATAAAATAAAATAAAATGAAATAAAACTTAAACTAAAACCCTAAACCTATAAAATAAAATTAAATAATAATTAAAATAAACTAAAGTAAAATAAATAAAACCTAAACTAAAGTAAAAATAAAATTAACCTAAGAATAAAACCTAAATAAAATAAAACTAAACATAAAATAAAATAAAATAAACCTAAAATAAAATTTGAAAGAAACTAAATAAAACCTAAAATAAATAAAAATAAACCCTAAACTAAAATAAAACTAAATCTAAAATAAAATAAAATAAATAAAATAAAATAAACCTAAACCTAAACTAAAATAAATAAAACCTAAACCTAAACCAAAAATAAACTAAAGCTAAACCTAAACCATAACTAAATGAAATAAAAAAAAATTAAAAATAAACCTAAGACTAAACTAAAAAATTAAACCTAAAAATAAACCTAAAATAAAAAATATAACCTAAACCCATTAAATAAAATAAAAATAAAACTCAACTAAAAAATAAACCTAAACCTAAAAATTAAAACTAAAATAAAAACCATAAACTAAAAATAAATAAACCTAAAATAAATAAACTAAACTAAAAAAAAATAAAAATAAGAAATAAATCTAAATAAAATTTAAAATATTATAAACTATAATAAATAAAAATAAACTTAATAAATTAAATAAACCTAAACCTACTAGTTTACTTAATTTAAAAGTAAAATAAAAAACTTAAACCCTAAATCCTAAACCTAGACTTACAACACTAAACCTACAACCTGAAACCTAAAACCATAAACTCTAAACCCTTAACCCTAAACCCTAAACCCTAAACCCTAAACCCTAAACCCTAGCCCTAAACCCTAAACCCTAAAACCTAAAAGCATAAACCCTAAAACCCTAAACCATAAATCCTAAACCCCGATTGAGCTGATTTTTACAAAAGGTGATCATAAAGAAGTCAGCGAAGATGTTGTGAAATACAAAGTTGGTGCTCCTGCCCATGTTGGTCTTGTTGCACCTATTGATGTTATGGTTCCTCCAAGCAACACTAGTCTGGATCCTTCACAGACTTCTTTCTTCCAGCTTCTTAACATCCCAACTAAGATTAGCAAGGGTACTGTTGAAATTATCACCTTAGTTGAGCTGATTACAAAAGGAGATAAGGTGGGATCCTCAGAGGATTCTCTCCTTGCTAAGCTAGAGATTAGGCTATTCTCTTATTGCCTTGTCTGGTCGTATGATGATGGTTGGTGTTATCGAGGTGCTTGACCTCATTGAAGATGATCTCATCGAGAAGTTTTTGGCAGGCCTTTCAATGATCACTTCTCTTTCACTGGCCCTCTTTTATCCCACCCTTGCTACAATGCTCCACATGTTCATCAATGCTTATGAGAATTTCCTTGCCATCACAATTGCCACTGATTACACATACCCATAGGACAAGAAGGTTAAGGAGAATTTGAAGGATCCTAAAAAAATTGATGTGCCTACTGCGCTTAATACTTCTACTACTCATGCTGCTGCTACTACTCCGACTGCTATAGTCGAAGAGCCTATTGAGGAATTTGATGATGATATGGTTTTCAGCATGTTGGACTAAGCTTTGTTTGCCTTCCATAAAATATAATTTTATTGCCTCTAGGAGTTAAATCATTTTGTGAAAAACTATTTTTGTGAATTTTTGAATTGCATTTTATTTTATCCTGTTTTATTAGTTGTTAGAGGATAATCCTTTGTTTGATTTGGTAATTTCTTGTTTATTATGGAATCATTTGAGTTAAAAAAAAACCAAAAAAAAACTCTAAACCCTAAACCCTAAACCCTAAACCCCAAACCCTAAACTAAACCTAAAGTAACTAAATAAATTAAAAAATAAACCTAAACCCTAAAACATAATAAACCTAAACCTAAACCTAAACCCTAAGAATGGGTAGAACCTTGATGACAGGAACATCACCGTCAACCAAACTTAGTCTAGATCTGGTGGTGGAGGTGAAGGCGGAGGCGGCTGTTATGGAGGTGGTGGTCGGATCTAGAGGTGTTGGTGGATATGGAGGTGGTGGTCATAGCAGTGGTGGTTATGGAGGTGAGAGGAGCAATGGAGGTTACATCTATGGTGGTGGCGAATGGAGATATCGGGGATATGATGGTGGAACCGCTTTCGAGAGAGGTGGTTTTGATGGTAGCTTGTAAGCGAAGAACAGTAATCGATCCTGCTTATGGAAATATGTCTTTATAATAGAGATGGTCTAGTTATCTAAGGTTTTTAATTTGCTCTATGTGTGCTCATTTTTTTATCTATGTCATCTCTTGTGTCTTAGAAAACATGGTGTGCTACTTGGTTGATGAAATCAAAAAGAAGAAATGTTGAATCTGAATCTTTTCTCTATTAAAAAAAATTTAAAAACCTTAAACCCTAAACTAAAACTTGAACCCTAAACCCTATACCCTATACCCTAAAAACAAAAAAATAAAAAAAAATTTAAAAAAAGGCTAACCTCAAACCCTAAACTAAACCCACCTAAACCTAAAACCCTAATAAACCCTAAACCCCAACCATGGGCTCTCTCCCTAAATCCTCACTTAACCACTGCACTGCCCTGGGCCCTAAAGCCTAAAGCTCCTAAACACCACCCTAAACCCTGACCCTGGGCTCACAAACTAACCCCACCACTGGGCCCTAAACTTCCTGACCTAAACCCTAAAACTAAACCTAAACCTAAATAATAAACTTAAAAATAAAATAAATAAATAAAACATAAAATAAAATAAAAATAAAATAAATAAAACCTAAACAAAATAAACTTACCTAAAATAAAATAAAATAAATAAAAATAAACTAAAATAAAATAAATAAAACCTAAACTAAACTAAATAAAATAAACATAATACTAAAACATAAATAAAATAAAAATAAACATAAAATAAAATATAATAAACCTAAAATAAAATAAAATAAAAACTAAATAGAAACCTAAACCTTGAAAATAAACCTAATAAAAAATAAAACCTAAACCCTAAACTAAAAAAATAAAGAAACCTAAAATGAAAATAAAATAAACAAAATAAAATAAACTTAAACCTGAACTAATATAAATAAAATGAAAACCCAACCGAAAATAAACTAAACCTAAATCTAATCCTAAACTTAAACTAAATAAAATAAAATAAACTAAAAATAAACCTAAACCTAAATTGAAAAATAAAACATAAAAATAAACCTAGAACCTAAACCTATAAAAATAAAATAAATAACTAAACCTAGACCTAAAAATAAAAAGTAAAGTCTAAGCCTATTAAAAAATAAAAAAAAATTAAACTCAACTAAAAAATAAACCTAAAAAAAACTAAAATAAAAATCCAAAACTAAAATAAATAAACCTAAACTAATTAAACTACACTAAATAAAAAAATAAACCTAAATAAAAATAGAAAATAAAATAAACTAAAAGAAATAAAAAATTAACCAAAACCTATCGGTTTACTTAATTTTAAAGAAAAAACCCTAAACCCTAAATATTAAATCCTAAATCCTAAACCCGAAACCCGAAACCCTAAAACTAACCCTAAGCCTACAATACTAAACCTACAACAGTAAATCATAAACCCTAAACCTTAAACCTTAAAGAACCCTAAACCCTAATTATAAAACCTAAACCCTCAAAGCATAAGTTCTAAACCCTAACCTTAAACCTTAAACCCTAAATCCTAAACCCCAAACCCTAAACCTAAACCTAAAGTAACTAATTAAATTAAAATTTTTAGCTAAACCCTAAAATGAAATAAAGCTAAACCTAAACCCTAAGAATGGGCAAAACATTGACGTCAAGAACATCATCGTCAACTAGGCTCAGTCTGGATCTAGCAGTGGAGGCGAAAGTGGAGGCGGCGGTTATCGCAATGATGGTAAGGGATCTAGAGGTGCTAGTGGATATGGAGGTGGTGGTCAGGGCAGTGGTGGTTATGGAGGCAGGATGAGCGACCGAGGTTATAACCGTGGTTGTGGCGGAGGGAGAGATTAGGGATATGATGGTGGATCTACTCGAGGGCGGTGGTTCTATTGGGCTGGAGAAAATGAAGAGCGGATCCGATCTCGCTTATGGAACTATGTCTTTATAGTAGACACGGTTCTAATTATCTATGGTTTTTTATTTGCTCTATGCATGCACATGTTTTATCTATGTCCTCGCTTGTGTCTTAAAAAACTTGGTGTGTAACTTGGTTGATGAAATCAAAAAGAAGATATGTTAAACTTTAATTTGTCCTCTATCTAAAAAAAATAACCAAAAACCACAAGCTAAAACCTAAACCCTGAACATAAAACCCATTCCCTAAATCCCAATAATAAAAAATAGAAAAAAAATAAAAAAAATCCCTAACCCTAAATCACAAACCCTAAAACTAACCCTAACCCATAAACATACAACCCTAAACCATAAACCTTAAACCCTAAAACTCTAATCCCTAAATTCTAAACCCTAAAAACCTAAAAACCTAAACCTAAACTAAATAAAACTTAAAAATAAAATAAATAAAAAAACCTAAACCTAAATAAAATAAATAAAACTAAAACCTAAACTAAAACTGATCCTAAACCTAAAAATAAAATAAAATAAAAAATAAAAATAAACTAAAATAAAATAAATGAAAACCTAAACTAAACTAAAAAATAAAATAAACCTAAGAATAAAAAACCTAAATAAATAAAAACTAAACATAAAATAAAAATAAAAATAAAATAAAAACTAAAGAAAAACTGAAACCTAAAAAATAAACCTAAAAATAAAACATAAAAATAAATAAAAATTAAAATCTAAACCCTAAACTAAGAAAAAACCTAAAATAAAATAAAAAAAAAATAAACAAAATAAAATAAACCTAAACCTAAACTAAAATAAAAAAAATACATAAACTTAAACCTAAACTAAATAAAATAAAATAAACTAAAATAAACCTAAACCTAAACTAAGAAATAAAACCTAAAATAAACCTAAAATAAAAGCCTAAAACCTAAACCTAAAAATAAAATAAAACCTAAACCTAAATAAAAAAAATAAAACCTAAACTTAAAAAAATAAATAAAATAAAACTCAACTAAAAGTAAACTAAACCTAAACTTGAACCTAAAAATAAACTAAAATAAATACCCTAAACTAAAAATAAATAAACCTAAAATAAATTAACTAAAATAAAATAAAATAAAATAAACCTAAATAAAATATATAAAACTAAAATAAATAAAAAATAAACTAAATAAACTTAAACCTATTAGTTTAATTAATTTAAAAAGTATATAAAAAAAACCATACACCCTAAGTCCTAAACCCTAAACCCTAAACCCTAAATCCTAAATAATAATATTAATCCTAAACCCTAAACCCTAAATCTACAGCACTAAACCCTAAAAATCCTAAACCCTAAATGGTAAACCATAAACCCTAAACCCTCAACCTTAAACCGTAAACCCTAAACCCTAAACATTAAACCCTAATCCCTAAACCCTAACCCTAAATTCTAAACCCTAAAAGCATAAACCATAAACCCCGGTTGAGCTGATTTTTACAAAAGGTGATCTTAAAGAAGTCAACGAAGAGGTGGTGAAATACAATGTTGGTGCTCCTGTCTATGTTGGTTTTGTTGCACTTATTGATTTTGTGGTTCCTCCAGGCAACACTTGTTTGGATCCTTCACATACTTCTTTCTTCTAGCTTCTCAACATCCCAACTAAGATAAATAAGGGTACTGTTGAAATTATCATTCGATTGAGCTGGTTAAAATAGGCGATGAGTTGGGATCCTCAGAGGCTGCTCTCCACACAAAGCTAGGGATTAGGCCATTCTCTAATGGCCTTGTCGTCCAGTCTATGTATGATGAAGATTTGGTGCTCAGTCCTGAGGTGCTTGACCTCAGTGAAGATGATCTCATTGAGAAGTTTTTAGCAAGCCTTTAAATGATCACATCTCTCTCACTAGCCCTCTATTATCCCACCCTTGCTACAGTGCCCCACATGTTCATCAACACTTACATGAATATCCTCTCCATCGTGATTACCACTGATTACACATACCCGTGGGCCGAGAAGGTTAAGAAGTATTTGAACGATCCTAGTAAATTTGATGTGGCTGTTGTGCTTGATGCTTCTGTTACTCCTACTACTGCTTCTACCCCAACTACAATAGTGGAAGAGAAGAAGGAAGAGCCTGCTGAGGAATATGATGATGATATGGGTTTCACCTTGTTCGTCTAAGCTTTTTTGGCCTTCTATAAAATCAAATTTTATTATCTTTGGGAGTTAAAATCATTTTGTGACATACTATTTTTGGGAAGTTTTGAATTACATTTTATTTTATCTTATTTTATTAGTTATTAGAGGATAATGTCTTGTTAGATTTGGTAATTTCATATTTGTTATGAAATCATTTGAGTTAAAAAAGAAATCCTAAACCCTAAACCCTAACTATAAACATTAAATCATAAACCCTAACTGAGAACCCTAAACCATAAACCCTAAACACTAAATCTAAACCTAGATTAACTATATAAATTAAAAAAAAAAACCTAACCCCTAAAACCTAATAAACCTAAATCTAAACCTAAACCCTAAGAATGGGCAGAACATTGATGGCAGGAACATCACCATCAACCAAGCTTAGTCTAGATCTGGTGGTGGAGGCGAAGGCGGAATCGACAGTTATCATAGTGGTGGTGGGGTATCTGGAGGTGCTGATGGATATGGAGGTGGTGGTCAGAGCAATTGTGGTTATGGAGGCGGGAGGAGTGACGGAGGTTACTGATGATGGTGACGGAGGGAGAGATCCAGGATATAATGGTGGATCCCGCTACTCAAGAGGCTAGGTGGTTTTGATGGGAACTAGAGAAATTGAAGAATTTTTGATCCGATCTGTTACTTCTAGAACTGTGTCTTTACAGTAGAGACGAATCTATTTATCTAGGGCTTTTGATTTGCTCTATGGGTGCTTATTTTTTATCAAAGTCGTCACTTGCGTCTTAAAAAACTTGGTGTGTTACATGGTTAATGAAATCCTAAAGAAGAAATGTTTAATATAAATTTCTTCTATGTTAAAAAAAAACTAAAAACCCTAAACCCTAAACTAAAACTTAAACCTTAAGGCTAAAACCTAAGCCCTAAACCCTAAACCCTAAAAAAAAATAAAAAAAATAAAAAAATAAATAAAAAACTTACCTTAAACCATAAACCCTAAAACTAACCCTAAACCATAAACCCTAAACCCTAAACCTACAACCATAAACCCTAAACTCTAAACCCTAAAATCCTATACCCCAAACCCTAAATCCTAAACCCTAAACCCTAAATCCAAAACCCTAAACCCTAAACCCTAAACCCTAAACCCTAAACCCTAAACCCTAAACCCTAAAACCTTAAACCCGAAACCCTAACCTTAAACCTAAACCCTAAACCTAAGCTGAGTAAACTAAATAAATTATAAAATAAACTAAACCCAGTGGGTTTTGGTTTTAAAGAACCCCCCATAAACCTAAACCCTAAATCCACAAATCCAAACTTGTAATCTAAACCACCTAACTGAGCTCTAAAATCAACCATCTAACCTAAACCTTAAACCCTAAACCCTAAACTAAACTAACCTTAAATCCTAAACCCTCCCTTACATGATCCTAAACCCTAAACCATAAAACCTAAACCCTAAACCCTGATTCTAAACCCTAAACCCTAAACCAACCTCTGACCCTACTGAGCACAAACACTAAAAAACCCTAAACCTAGGCCCTAAAACTAAATAAAATAAAAAAATAAAATAAAAACCTAAACCAATAAAATAAAATAAAATAAAATAAAAACCTAAACTAAAACCAAAACCTAAACCTAAACCTAAACCTAAAACTAAAAAAAATCATAATAAAAAATAAAAACTAAACTAAAATAAAATAAATAAAAACCTAAACTAAATTAAAAAAAACTAAACCTAAAAAACAAAAATAAAATAAAATTAAACGTAAACAAAAATAATAAATAATAAATAAAATAAATAAAAAATTAACTAAGTAAGCCTAAACCTAGCAATTTTCTTTATTTTTTTGAAAACCAAAAATCATAAACGCTAAGCCCTAAACCTAAAACACTAAATCCTAAACCCTAAACCATAAACTTAAGCTAAAGTACAAAAATGAATTAAAAAAATAATCCTAAATCCTAAAACCTAATAAACCTAAACCTAAACTGAAACCCTAAGATTGGCAGAACCTTAGTGGTAGGACCATAACCGTCAACCAGGAACAGTCCGTATCTGGCGGTAGAGGCAAAGGTGGAGGAGGAAATTATAGCAGTGGTGGTGGGGGATCTGAATGTGCTAGTTGATATGGAGGTGGTGGTCGGAGCAGTGGTGGTTATGGTGGCAGGAGAAGCGACAGAGGTTACAACCATGGTGGTGGCAGAGGGAGAGATTGGGGATATGATGGTGGATCTCGCTACTTGAGATGTCAGGGTGGTTCTGATGGGAACTAGAGAAATTAAAGAATCACCGATACGTTCTGCTGCTTTTGGAACTGTCTCTATATAGTAGAGACCGTTCTAGTTATCTAGGGTTTTTGATTTGCTCAATGCGTGTTCACTTTTTATTTATGTCATCACTTGTGTCATAGAAAACTTGGTGTGTTACTTGGTTGATGATATCACCAAGAAGAAATGTTGAAACTGAATTTATTCTTTATTAAAAAAATAATGATAATAAAAAACCCTAAACCCTAAACCTAGAACCTAAACCCTAAACCCTAAGCCCTAAAAACCCTAAACCCTAAACCCTAAAACCCTAAAACCCTAAACCCTTAATCCTAAGCCCTAAAACCTAAACCTTAAACCATAAACCTACAACCCTTAACCCTAAACCCTAAATCCTAAACCCTAATCTTAACCCTAAACCCTAAACCCTAAACCCTAAAACCATAAACCCTAAACTAACCCAAAACCCTAAACCTTGAAAGCTAAACTCTAAACCATAAACCCCAAACCCTAAACTAACCTTAAAATCTAAGCTAACCCTAAACCCTAAACCCTAAACCCTAAACTATAAACCTTAAACCCTAAAAACCCTAAACCCTAAAGCCTAAACACTAAACCCTAAACCTAAAATCTAAACAAAAGGCCCAGGCCTCTAAAATCACTAAATCATAAAAACCCTAAACCACGAAACCAAAAGCCTAAACCTAAATTAAATAAAACATAAAATAAATAAAAAAAAAACCTAAACCTTAAAGAAATAAAATAAACAAATTAAAATAAAAAATAAAATAAATAAAACCTAAAACTAAAATAAAATAAATCTCAACAAAAAAAACCTAAATAAAATAAAAACTAAACATAAAATAAAAAATAAGCTTAAAATAAACCTATAATAAAATAAAATAAAAACTAAATAAAAACATAAACCTAAAATATAAACTTAAAAATAAATAAAAAATAAAACCTAAACCCTAAATTAAAAAAAAACTAAACCTAAAATAAAAATAAAATAATCCTAAACCTAAACTAAAATAAACTAAACTAAAAAAAAATAAAACTTATACCTAAACATAAATTAAACTAAACCTAAACCCTAAACTAAATAAAATAAAATAAAATAAAAATAAATCGAAACCTAAAGTAAAAAAATAAAACCTAAAAATAAAATTAAAATAAATACCTAAAACCAAAAAATAAAATAAATAAGAAAACCTAAACGTAAATAAAATAAAATAAAAACATAAAATACAACATAAACCTAAACCTAAACCAAAAAAAAAACTAAACTAAAATAAAATAAATAAAAACTTAAACTAAACAAAAAAATATAAAATTTAAATAATATAAAAACTAAATCTAAAATAAATATGAAATAAACCTAAAATAAATAAAATAAAAACAAAATAAAAACCTAAACCTAAATAAATATGAAAAATAAATAAAAAATAAATAAATAAACTCTAACCCTAAGCACTAAACCCTAAACCCTAAACCCTAAACCCAAGCCCTAAACCCCAAAATCAATAACCCTAAACCCCTATCACTAAACCCTAAAAAGCTAAGAACCTAAACATGAACTAAATAAAACCTAATAATAAAATAAATAAATAAACCTAAACCAAAAATAAAATAAAAAATAAAATAAAATAAAAACATAAACTAAAAGCTAAACTTAAACAAAAAAAATTAAATTAAATTAATTAATTAAATAAAAACCTAAACTAAACTAAAAAAATTTAAAAAACCTAAATAAAATAAAAACTTAACCTAGAATTAAAATAAAATATACATATAAAAAATAAAATAAAAACTAAATAAAGCTTAAACAGAAAAAAAACCCAAAAATAAAACCTAAAAATAAATAAAATATAAAATCTAAACCCTAAACCAAAAAAATGTAAACCTAAAATAAAAATAAAATAAACCTAAACCTAAACTAAAATTAATAAAACTTAAACCTAAAACTAAAATAAACTAAACCTAGACCAAATGCTAAACAAAATAAAATAAATTCAATTAAAAATAAATCTAAAGGAAAACTATAAAATAAAATCTGAAAACAAACCTAAACTAAAAACCTAAAACCTAAACCTCAAAAAATAAAATAAAAACCTAAACCTAAACCTAAAAATAAAAAATAAAACCTAAACCTAAAAAAATAAAAATAAAACTAAACTAGAAAATAAACCTAAACATAAACCTAAACCTAAAAAATAAAGAAAAATATAAAACCTAAACTAAAATAAAGAATCATAAAATAAATAAACTAAATTAAATAAAAATAAAAAATTAACATATATAAAAATAAAAAATAAATTAAAGTAAAATAAATAAAAAATATATTAAATAAACTAAATAAACCTAAACCTATCAGTTTACTGAATTTTAAAAAAAAATCATAAACCCTAAATCATAAACACTAAACCCTAAACCCTAAGCCAACAACCATATACCCTAAACCCTAAAAAGCCATAAATCCTAAACACGAAACCCTAAACCCTAAACAATAAACCCTAAACCCTAAACCCAAACCTTAAACCCTAAACCCTAAACCCCAAACCCTAAACTTAAACCTAAACCTAAAGTAACTAAATAAATTAAAAACTAAACCTAAACCTACTAATAAACCTAAACCTAAACCTAAACCCTAAAACCTAATAAACCTAAACCTAAACCCTAAAAATGGGAAGAACCTTGATGACAGGAACATCACCGTCAACCAGGTTCAGTCTAGATCTGGGTGGAGGTGAAGGCTAATGCGGTCGTTATCTCAGTGGTGGTGGGGGATCTAGAGGTGCATATGGATATGGAGGTGGCAGTTAGAGCAGTGGTGGTTATGGAGGCAGGAGGAGCGATCAAGGTTACACCTGTGCTGGTGGTGGAAGGAGAGATCGGGGATATGATCGTGTATATTGCTACTCGTGAGGTATGGGTGGTTCTGATGGGAACTGGAGAAACTGAAGAACGACCAATTCGATCTGCTGATTATGGAACTTTGTCTTTACAATAGAGACGGTTCTAGTTATCTAGGATTTTTGATTTTCTCTATGAGTGCTCATTTTTTATTTATGTTTTCAATTGTGACTTACAAAACTTGTTCTGTTACATGGTTGATAAAATCGAAAAGAAGAAATGATGAATATGAATTTTTTCTCCATTAAAAATAACAAAAACCCAAAAACCTAAGTTAAAACTTGAATCCTAAACCTAAAATCTAAATGCTAAACCCTAAACCCTAAACACTAAACCCTAAACCCTATAACCTACAACCCTAATCCCTAAACTCTAAAACCTAAACCCTAAACCTTAAACCTTAAACCCTAAACCTTAAACCTAAATCGTAAAATCCTAAAAACCAAAACCTAAACTAAATAAAACCTATAAATAAAATAAATATAGAAACCTAAACCTAAATAAAATTAAAAAATAAAACAAAATAAAAGCTTAAACTAAAACCTAAAACCTAAACCTAAAAAAAAATAAAATAAACTAATGATAAAAAACTAAAATAAAATAAATAAAAAACCTAAACTAAACTGAAAAATAGAATAAACCTAAGAATAAAAAACCTAAATAAAATAAAAACTAAACGTAAAATAAAATAAAATAAATCTAAAATAAAATAAAAACATAAGCCTAAAAAATAAACCTTAAAATAAAACCTTAACCTTAAATTTAAAAAAACCTAAACCAAAAATAAAAATAAAAAAACAATATAAAATAAACCTAAACCTAAACTAAAATACACTAAACTAAAAAAAATAAAACATAAACCTAAACTAAATAAAATAAAATAAAATAAACTAAAAATAAACCTAAACCTAAACTAAAAAATAAAACCTAAAAATAAACCTAAAATAAAAACCTAAAACTTAAACCTAAAAAAATAAAATAAAAACCTAAACCAAAACCTAAAAAATAAAACTAAATAGCCTAAATAAACCTAAACCTACTGGTTTACTTATTATTTTATTTTTTTACAAAAAAACCATAATCTCTAATTCCTAAACCCTAAACCCTAAGACCTAAACCCTAAAGCCTAGAACCTATAATCCTAAACCCTAAAAAATCCTAAACCCTAAACCCTAAACCCAAACCCTAAACCCTAAACCCTAAACCCTAAAATCATAAACCCTAAAATCATAAACTTTAAACCATAAACTATAAACCATAAACCCTAAACCCTAAACCCTAAACCCTAAACCCTATCCCTAAACCCTAAACCGTAAACCTCAACCTAAACATAAAATAACTAAATAAATTAAAGAATAAACATATGCCCTAAAACCAAATAAACCTAAACCTGAACCCTAAGAATGGTATCTCCTTTTGATTGAGGTCTAGATTATTTTTGGTTGGTACTATTGAGCTTTGGTTGCCCTCTGGTTTTGGTGGCTCTCTATTCTTGTTAGTCTCCTGTTGTGTTGGTTTTAGGGTGGCATGGTGATTGGTAGGCTTCGGAGATTGCTTATTCACCTTTTTCCCTAGCCTCTTCTTTTCCTTATGAGGGTTTATTGGCTGGTGGTTGCTTGATGGCTATCATATTTTCTATCCTTTTGCTTTCAATTTTGGCTATCTAGTGTCATGATTATTGGTTGAGCCTGGCGTTGTCTTTGTTCCTTCTTGGGCTGAGTTACTCTCTCTAGAGATGTTGTTTGCTATATAGTTTTCATTCCCCTTTTCTGGTAGTTTTTTAAAGTTTTTTTGTGGTGCTTGCCTCTTAGCTAGATGGCCCATTAGCTTGTCATTTCTTTCTGTTGTGGGATGAACTTGTTTGTCATTTTGGCTGTTCTTGGCTCTATTGCTATATATTTTGATTCTTGCTGCTATGTTTGGCTGGGTGGCCTTGATGGCTGGCTATAGCTGTATTGTTGGTTGGTGGATCTGCAAGAATTTTTTGTTTTTTACCTTTTGTCTTTGTTAGTTTTGGGTGGCTTTGATGGTGGCTGTTTCTTGGCTGTTGCCTTGTTTTGTTGGTTGCTTTACTATGGATTGGCTAGATGTTATACTGGTTAGTTTTCTATTTAAGCTTAATGATAGATACTAGAACTTGGCTAGCTCTTGGCTATTGGATATTTGGTTTAATCAAGGTAAGTTGGCTATGATGGTTGGGATGTTTCCCCTATTATCCTTTTGGTTGGTAGCACCATATGTGATTGTAATCCTTCTTCTAAAGTTTGGATGCTCACATATCCTGTAACCCATTGAGATGAATGTGACTGAGCCTGAGCCTTATCTAAGACTTTTATCATTTTGTTTTCTTTTGTACTTAGCTTGTCCTATCTTAAGTTCTTTGCTGATTTATCGCAGGTTTTGGGGTTGTAGGTGGTTTGTGCATCTCTCAGAAGATTTCAAGAAATCAATGGCTTTGGCAGCCCTACTTGGAATTTTGTGATGTTTCTTTCTTAGTTTTTGTCATTTCTTTCTTTTGCTTTGGTTTTCTTGTAATGGGAAGGGGATTTATCTCTTTAGGCTAACTATAGCTCTATAAATAGTAGTTTAGAGATTTATCCCCTTTAAGGACCTTGTATCCCTTACTTCTTGGCAATAAAACTCTCCCACTTTTGATTTAAAAAAAGTGGCGGTGGGGGATCTCGAGGTGTTGGAGGATATGGAGGTGGTGGTTGGAGTAGTCGTGGTTATGGAGGTAGGAGGAGCGACGGAGGTTATAGCCATGGTGATGGCGGAGGGAGAGATTGGGGAAATGATTGTTGATCCCGTTACTCGAGAGTTTGAGGTGGTTTTGATTGGAACTAGAGAAACTAAAAAATGGTCGATATGATTTGCTGCTTATGGAACTCTTTCTTTACAGCAAAAACAATTCTAGTTATCTAGGGTTTTTATTTGTTCTATGCATACTCATTTTTTTATGTAAACTTGTCTGTCTTAGGTGTGTTACATGGTTGACGAATTCAAAAAGAAGAAATGTTGAATCTGAATTTGTTCTCTATTAAAAAAAACCAAAAATCCTAAACCCTAAACTAAAACTTGAACCATAAAACTTAAACTTAAACCTTAAATCATAAACCTTAAGCCTTAAATCCTAAACTATAAACCCTAAACCCTAAACCTACCTAAACCCTAAACCTAAACTACCCTAAACTTTAAACCATCCATGCCTGATCCCCCCAAATCTAATCCACTAAACTAACTCTAAACCTTAAAAGCGGGAGAATGAGCCTAAACTAAACAAACATATATAATAAAAAACCTAAACCAAAATAAAATAAAATAAAATAAATAAAGATAAACTAAAACTAAACTAAAGCTAAACCTAAAATGAACATAAAATAAATAATAAACTAAAATAAAATAAATAAAACTAAAATAAACTAAAAAATAAAACCTATATAAAAACTAAACCTAAAATAAAATAAAATAAACCTAGATAAAATAAAATAAAACTAAATAAAACCTAAACCTAAAAATAAACTTAAAATAAATAAAAATAAAACCTTGATCCTAAAATAAAAAAAAAACCTAACACGAGAATAAAATAAATGTACATAATGATAAATATTTAAACCTAAACCTAAAATAAATAAAATAAAATAAAAAACCTAAACTAAACTAAAATTAACTTAAATTAAATAAAAAAACTAAAGAAACTAAAAAACTTAAACTTAAACCTAAAAATAAAAGCAACTACTTAATAAAAAACAAAACTAAACTAAAAATAAACCTAAACTAAAATAAACTAAAATAAGCTAAATAAAAATAAACCTAAATAAAGATAAAGCTAAGATATAAAATAAATAAAAGAATATAAAAATGACTAGGCTTGCCGTTTTGCTTGGCAAAGATAAGATAGATAAATAATAACCTGACCACTGAGCCCTGAGCCCTGAGCCAGGCCAGCCTGACCTGGCACAGGCCACTGAGACCCTGGGCCAGCCCTACAGGCCTGGCTGGGCCATGAGAATACAGGCCATAGGCCCTGAGCCACTGAATACTAGGCTAAGAGACCTGGGCTGAGCCCTGGGCCCTGGGCTAGGCCCCAAGGCACTGGGCTCTGAGCCACTGAGCCCCCAGGCCTAAAGTAAGACCATGGGCAGATCTAGGCCACTGATAGACTAAAGATAAAGATAAGATGGATAGATCATAGGCTGAGCTAGCTAATAAATAAGATGAGATAAAACTAAACTAAAGATAAAATAAATATTACCAAGATAAAAATATAACAAACCTATAAATAAGATTACCTAAAGATAAAATAAAATATAAGATAAAATAATGAGACTAAATAAAATCTAAAAAAAAAGCTAAAATACTTACAAATAAATATAAAATAACACCAAAACTAAACTAAAAAAAACTAAAAAATATCATAAATAAATAAACTACTGAAGCTAAATAAATAAATAAACCTAAACTAGCTACTAAACAAGATAAAATAATATAATAAAAAATAAACTAAACTAAAATATAACCAAAACATAAAATAACATCCTAAACCTAAACTTAAAATAAAATAAAACCAAACTTAAACCAAATAATAAAATAAAACTAAACCTAAAAAAAAAATTAAAACTAAAATAAACTAAACCTAAACCCAAACCTAAACCTAAAAAATAAACTAAAATAAAAAAAAACCTAATATAAATATACTAAACTAAATAAAAATAAAAATAAACCTAAATAAAAATGCAAAATCAAAATAAATTAAAATAAACCTAAACTTACATGTTTACTTAATTTAAAAAAAAAGATCCTAAATCATAAACTAAAAAAATAAAACCTAAAATAAACCTAAAATAAAACATAAAACGAACCTAAAAAAAATAAAAATAAAAATGTAAACTAAATCTTAAAATAAAAAAAATAAAACTAAACTTAAAAATAAAATAAAAAATATAAACTAAAAATAAACATAAAAAAAAAACAAAAAACTAAAATAAAAATCTAAACTAAATAATAAATTAAAATAAAATTAAAAACTAAAATAACAAAAATAAAATAAACTATAAATAAAATAAAATAAACTAAAATGAGCTACCTGGGGCTTGCTTGTTTTAAAAATAAAATGCTAAAATAAGGCCTTGACCCTAGAGCCTAGGCCATGACATGACCACTAGGCCCTGAAGGCCAGTGCCTAGGCCAATGAGGACCAGGCCCTGGGCTCTGGGCCACTATGTGGAGGCATGGGACTCTGGGCCTTGGGCCCCAGGCCACTGGCCCAGGCTGGGCTAAGGCCCTGGGCAGGAAGCCCTGGGCCCCTGGCACTGAGCCACGGACAATACTGGGCCCTGAGCCCCTGGGCCAGCAGAAGCTGATAGATGGATAAGATAAAAGAGGAGAAGCCTAAAGCTAAGACTGGGCTGAGCTAACCTAAAGAATGGGTTAAGATGAAAAAAAGGCTAAAATAAATAATAAATACCTAATGATGGAAAATAAAATAAACTAAATTAAACCATAAGATTAAAAATAAAACTAAGATAAAATAATAAGATATAATAAAATAAATAAAACCTAAAATTAAAAGAAATAAACCTAATATAAAACCTAATAAATAAATAACAACACTAAAAAAAACTTAATCTAAAATATAAATAAAATAAACAAAATAAAATAAACTATAAAATAAAATAAATAAACCAAAGAAACTAAAACTACTGAAACTAAATTAAATAATATAAATAAATAATAAAACTAAACTAAAAAAAAATGTAAAAATAAACTAAGATAAAACAAAAATAAAATAAAATAAAATAATAACTAAGCTAAACTAAAAAAAAATAAAACTTAAACTAAAATAAAAGATAAAACTAAAGAAATAAACCTACCAAAATAATAAATAAAAATAAAATAAAACTATATAAAATAAATCTAAACCTAAGCGTGGACACAAAAATAAAGATAAAAACCTAAACTAAAATAAACTAAATAGATAAAAATAAATCTAAATAAAATAAAATGAATAAACTAAATAAAATAAATCTATTTTTTAATTTTAAAGATAAAAATAATATAATGGTGCCCTAAACTCAGGACCATAAGACCCTCGATAGTTCTGGTCTTGACCCTACTAGACTGAAATGAGCCAAAAATTTTGTTAAAGGCAGCCAGGCCCCAGACCCTAGGCCCTGAGTTAAAGGCCCTAGGCCTGAAGGCCCCAGGCCACACTGAAGGCCTGAGCCCTGGGCTAAGGCCTAAGACCATGAGCACTGAGCTAGGCCTATGGGTTTAAGATAAGAATAAATAAAATCTAACTAAAACCTAAACCTAAAAACTGGACCTAGGCCTAAATTAAAATAACTAAAAAGATTAAAGATAAAATAAACAAAACATATGCTAAAAGATTAAAATAAACATAAATAAAACCTAAAAAATCAAAGCAACTTAGATAAATTAAAATAAATGGATAAAGATAAAATAAAATAAAATAAATTTATCCCAAAATAAACCTAAGGTAAAATAAAAATAAAACAGAAAAAAGATCTGCTCTTAAAATAAAATAAAATAAACAAGATAAAATATTGATAAACTAAAATAAAATATACTAAACTAGATAAATGGCTTGATCCTAAAAGATAAACTAAATCTAGGCCTAAACCTATAAAATACTAAAATAAACTAACCTAAGCTGAAATAAAACCAAGGCCTAAAAAATAAAACTAGGCTGAGATAAAATAAATGTCTAAACTAAGATAAACCTAAATGATCTGACCTAAATGTAAAATAGCTAAGATAAAATAAACTATAGATACTAAGGCTAAATAAAGATAAAGATAAGCTAAATAAAAGTGGGATAAACTAAATATAAACATAAATAGCTGAGCTGAGCTTGTTTTTGGTTTAAAGGCCTAGGCCCTACCATGAGGCCTGAGCCCAGATCCTGGGCCCAGGCCTAGGCTCTGAGCCACCTGGGCCATGACCTGCAGGCCCTGGGTCCTAAGCCATAGAGCTACTGAGGCCCTGAGGCCCTAGGCCCTGAAAACTGAGCCTACTGACCATGGGCCATGACCCTGGGCCCTAGCCTAAGACTTGGGCTAATACTGGGCTCTACCATGGGCACAGCCTGGGCCCTGAGCCCAGATGACCATGAGGCTGAGCCATGAGAATACAGACCCCATGACCCTAGGCCCATGACTGAGATACTGGGGCCTGGGCCCTGGGCACTGAATACGGGCCCTGGGCCAGCCCAGGCCCTAGGCCCAAGATGCTGGGCCAACCCAGGCCTGGGCACTGGGCCCTGGATCCTGTTCAGGCCTAGTGAGCCACAGGCCAGCCAGAGCCTGAGGCCCAGACTAATGGGCCAGGACTCTGGGCTGCCTTGAGCCAGCTGGGCCACTGGGCCTGAGGCAGACCCTGGGCCTGAGGCAGGAGCCAGGCCTGGGCAGCTGGGCCAGCCCAGCCTGGCTGGGCCCTGGGCTTGACCTGCACTGGGCCCCGGCCTGGGCCCTGGAGTGGGTGGGGCCCACCTGGACTGGGCCAAGAGCCTGACTTGAGGCTGAGCGCTGGGCCTGGGCCAGGCCCTGGGCACCTGATCACGCTACTAAAACTGAAAAGATAAACCTAAACTTTAAACCCTAAACCTTAACCTGCAGTAAACCACCCAAACCCCAAACCCCTGGGCAAACTAAAGTAAATAAATATAGTAAAAAAGAAACTTAAATCTTAAAACCTAATAAACCTAAACACTAAAAATGAGATTAACCTTGATGATAGGAACATCACCGTCAACTAGGCTCAGTATAGATCTTGTGGTGGAGGCGACGACATAGGTAGTAGTTATCATAGTGGTGGTTGGGGATCTGGAGCTGCTGGTGGATATGGTGGTGGTGGTTAGAGCAGTGGTGGTTATGAAGGAAGGAGGAGCGACAAAGGTTACAACCATGGTGGTGGCAGAGGGAGAGATCGGGGATATGATGGTGGATCCCGTTAATCTAGAGGCAAAGGTGGTTCTGATGGGAATTAGAGAAACTAATGAATGGGTGATTCGATTTGCTACTTATCAAACTATTCTTTATAGTGGAGATTGTTCTAGTTATCTAGGGTTTTTTATTTTCCCTATTCATGTTCATCTTTTATCTATGTTGTCGCTTATGTCTTAAAAAACTTGATGTGTTGCCTGGTTGATGAAATCAAAAAGAAAAAATGTTGAACCTAAATTTATTATCTTTTAAAAAAAACAAAAACCTTAAACCCTAAACTAAAACCTAAACCCAAAACTTAAAACTTAAACCCTAAACCCTAAACCCTAAAAACCCCAAATCGTAAACCCTATACCCTAAACGCTAAACCCTATACCCTAAAACCCTAAACCCTAAACTTGAAACCCTAAAGCCTAAACCTTAAACTATCCTTCAACCCAAACCCTAAAACACAAAAAAAACCTAAAACTAAAATAAATAAAATAAAAATAAAATAAATAAATAAACCTAAAATAAAAAATGAATAAAATAAAATAAAATAAAACCTATATTAAAACCTAAACTTAAAATTAAAAAGAAATCAAATAAAAATAAAAACATAACTAAATTAAAATAAATAAAAACCTAAACTAAACTAAAAAATAAAAAACCTAACTAAAATTATGAATATACCTAAAATAATAATAAAATAGACATAAAATAAAATAAAATAAAAACTAAATAAATAACTTAACCTAAAAAATAAACCAAAAAATAAAACATAAACCCTAAACAAAAAAAACATAAACTAATAATAAATATAAAATAAACCCAAACCTAAACTAAAATAAACTAAACTAAAATAAAAAAAACTAAACTAAAAATAAATTAAACTGAAACCTAAACCAAAATAAAATAAAATGAACTAAAATAAAAATAAACCGAAACATAAAATAAAAATAAAACCTAAAATAAAACCAGACCTCAACTTAAAAAAATAAAATAAAAAATTAATCTAAACATAATAATAAAAATAAAACTTAAAGCTAAAAATAAAATAAAATTAAACTAAAAAAACCTTAAACCTAAACCTAAACCTAAAAAATAAGCTAAAATAAAAAAACTAAACTAAAATAAATAAACCTAATATAAAAAAATTAAATGAAATAAAAATAAAAATAAACCAAAATAAAAATAAAATAAAAAAATCTAAAATACATAATAAATATACTAAATAAATAAAATAATCCTAAACCTTCCAAATTTAATTTTTTAAAAAAAAAACTAAAAACTAAAAAATAAAACCTAAAATAAAGCTAAAATCAAAACCTAAAACCTAATCCTAAAAAATTAAATAAAACCTAAACATAAACCTAAAAAATAAAAACCAAACCTAAAAAAAATAAAATAAAACTAAACTAAAAAAATCTAAAGAAAACCTAAACCTAAAAAATAAACTAAAATAAAATCTAACTAAATAAATAAACTAAATTAAATAAAATAAAATAAATGTAAATGAAATAAATGAAATAAACTAAAATAAATATAAAGTAAACTAAATAAACTTAAACATACCAATTTGCTTAATTAAAAGAAATGAAATTAAAACCCTAAACCCTAAGACCACTAACCACTCACTAAAAGAAACCTAAGGCGATCCTTAAACTGGAGAGCTAGCTAAAACCTATGCCTGGGCTAAGGCACAGGCCCTGGGCCACTGACACTACTAAACCCTAGGCCACAAACCCACCAAATCATACCATGAGCCCTGACCCTAAATCACATTAAAAAAATAATAAAATAAACTAAAACCTAAACTAAAACCTAAACTAAAATAAATCCCTAAACTAAAATGGAAAAAAACTAAACTAAATTACAAAAATAAAAACCTAAACTAAAAATAAAATAAAATAAACTTAAAATAAAAGCTAAATAAAATAAAAACTAAACCTAAAATAAAATAAAATAAACTTAAGATCAAATAAAATAAAACTAAATAAAAACCTAATTAAATCTAAAATAAAACCTAAAAATAAATAAAATAACTCATAAAATAAACTTTTAAAAGAGAAATAAAATAAAATAAAAGAAATAAACCTAAACTAAAATAAATTAAACTAAAATAAGTGAAACCTAAACTTAAACCTATAAACTAAACCTAAACTTCTAAAACTAAATAAAATAAAATAAAGTAAATTAAACTAAACTAAACTAAAATAAAACTTAAAATAAACCTAAAATAAAATAAAACCTAAACCTAAACCTAATCATAAAAAAATAAAACCTAAAAAAGAAATAAAACTAAACTAAAGAGAAATATTAATAGATAAACTAACTAAATAAAATAAAGAAATGAATAAATAGAGAGAAATAAACTAAACTACCTCTTGGTGCATGGCTTTTAAAAAACCCTACTCTATATCTAAGACCATGAGTGCCAGGCCTGTCATTAGGCCAGGCCCTGAGCTCTGTGCCTACCCTGCAGTGTTGGGCCTGAGCCCTAGGCCTGGGCCTGCTGACACTGACCTGGCTGGGCCAGGCCTTTGCCCAGGCACCCAGGCCCAGATCCTGACAGGCCCTGGGCCACAGGCTGGGGCCTGGGCCTGGACAGACTGAGCCACTAAGCTTTGGCCAGGCCCTGGGCCAGACCAACCCAGGCCTACTGGGCCAAACTGGGCCTAATAGCCAGGCCCACAGGCCCCAGGGCTCAGGCCACAGATCTTAGACCTGAGCCTAAACCACAGGCCCTGACCCACCTTAAGCATAAACCCTACTTTAAACCCTGAAACCTGAGCCTGACCCTGCACTAAACCAAAACACCAAATCTAAAACAAAAACTTAAAGTAACTAAATAAATTAAAAAAGAAACCTAAACCCTAAAACCTAATAAACCTAAACCTAAACCTTAAGAATGCTCATAACCTTGATGGTAGAAGCATCACTGTCAATTAGGCTCAGTCTATATCTGGCGATAGAGGCAAAGGCGTAGTCGGTAGTTATCACAGTGGTTGTGGGGGTTCTAGAGCTTGTGGTGGATATGGAGGTGGTGGTCTGAGTAGTGATGGTGATGGAGGTAGGAAGAGCCACAGAGGTTATCGCCATAGCGATGGTAGAGCGAGAGATCTGGATATGATGGTGGATCCCTTTAATCGAGAGGCTGAGGTGGTTCTGATGGGAACTGGAGAAATTGAAGAACGACCTATCTGATCTGCTGCTTATCAAACTATGTCTTTATAGTAGAAACGATTCTAGTTATCTACAAATTTTGATTTGCTCTACGCATGCTCATTGTTTATCTATGTTGTCTCTTGTGTCTTAGAAAACTTGGCATGTTACTTGGTTGATGAAATCAAAAAAAAGAAATATTGAATATGAATTTGATCTCTTTTATAAAAAAAAAAAACCAAAAATCCTAAACCCTAAACTAAAACTTGAACCCTAACCCTAAAACCTAAACCATTAGCAGCTAAACCCTAAGCGTAAAACCCAGACCCTAAACCCTAAAAACCTAAATCCTAAACTATAAACCCTAAACCTAAACCCATGCCTAAGCCCCAAACCCAAACCTAAAACTAAACTAACGGACCACTAAATAAACACTAAAAATTTAAAAAACCTAAAACTAAAATAAAACTAAAATAAAATAAATAAAAGAACTTAAACCAAAATAAAATAAAATAAAACCTAAAATAAAAAAAAAAAATTAAATAAAAAAAATAAAACATAATTAAAATAAACTAAATAAAACCTAAACTAAAACTAAAAATAAAAAAACCTAAATAAAATAAAATTATACCTAAAATAAAATAAAATAAACATAAAATAAATTAAAATAAAACTAAATAAACACCTAAACTTGAAAATAAACCTAAAATTAATAAAAAAAATAAAACTTAAAAACCTAAACTAAAATAAACATAAACTATAATAAAAATAAAATAAATCTAAACTTAAACTAAAATAAACTAAATAAAATAAATAAAACCTAAATTGAAAATAAACTAAACCTAAACCTAAACTAAATAAAATAAAATAAAATAAACCAAAATAAACTAAAACTAAAGTAAAATAAAACTTAAAATAAACCTAAATTGAAAACTTAAAACCTAAACTTAAAACATAAAATAAAACCTATAAAATAAAATAAAATAAAAGTTAAACCTAAAAATAAAATAAAAATAAAACTAAACTAAAAAAAATAAACTGCAACCAATCTAAAAAAATAAATAAAACCTAAAATAAAATAAATAAACCTAAATAAATAATCTAAAATAAATAAAATGAAATTGAACCTAAATAAAATAAAAAGATCAGCTAAAATAAATAAAATAATCTAAATAAACTTGAACCTGGGTTTACTTGATTTAAAATCATAAGATAAAATAAATAAATAAAATATAAAGAGCCCACAAACCCTGAGCCACACCCTGAAACCCACTGCACAGAGCCCAGACCCTGAGCTCCACAAACAGGCTCTAAACTCACGGACCACACCTTTAATCACCCTAAAACCCCAACCACAACCCAAACCTAAATAAACCATAAAAACCCAAAACCACAAGCTGAAAACCCAAACCTGAACCCCAAACCCACAAACCTAAAACCACAGACCACAAAGACTAAACACTAAACCACACAAACCCTAAACCCTAAACCAGGCCACAGCCTCTCACAAACCCACAACCAAGCCACAAACCCTAAAGCCTAAACCCTAAACCCTAAAGCCAACCCTAAACAGGCCTTAAACCCTAAATAAGAAACTAAATAAATAAATAAATAACAAACCTAAACCACAAAACAAACTTAAAGCAAACCCTAATAATGGGGTTTGAACCTTGATGACAGGAACATCAGTGTCAACTAGGCTTTGTATAGATGTCATAGTGGAAGCGAAGGTGGAGGCAATAATTATCGTAGTGGTGGTTAGGATCTGGAGGTGTTGTTGGATATGGAGGTCGTGGTGGGAGCAGTGGTTGTTACGGAGGCTGGAGGAATGATAGAGGTTACAATCGTGGTGGTCACGGATGGATAGATCGGGGACATGATGGCGTATCCCGTTGCTCAAGAGGCGATGATGGCTCTAATGGGAACTCAAGAAACTAAAGATCGGTTGATCTGATCTATTGCTTATGAAACTTTCTTTATAGTAGAGATTATTCTAGTTATCTAGGGTTTTTTATTTGCTCTATGTGTTCTCATTTTTTATCTATGTCATCGCTTGTGTCTTACAAAACTTGGTGCACTACTTCATTGATGAAATCAAAAAGAAGAAATGTTGAATTTAAGTTTGTTCTCTATTCAAAAAAACCTTAAACCCTAAACCTTAAACCCTAAACTAAAACCTAAACCCTAAACCTAAACCCTCTAAAACCATAAACTCTAATCTTGAAATAAACTGACTAAACCTTAAACCCTAAACCCTAAACCTAAAACCTAAACCCTAAACACAAACCCAACCCTAAACTAAACCACCCAAACCTGAGCCTAAACTAGGCCCCAAACCCCAAACCCAAAACCAAACCTTAATCTAAACCCCAGCTAAACCTGATCAAGGCTGGATCATGAGCCTGGAAGCCCAGGCTTAGGCCTGGGCCTGGGCCCTAGGCCTGAGCCCAGGCCTTGCTGGGCCTAGGCCTGATGGACAAGGCTGAGCCATGGCATGAGCTCAAGGCTAGGCATGAGCTGGGCCTGGGCCCAGGCTAGGCTGAGGCCAGGCATGAGTGTGAGCTGAGCCAGGCCTGGGCCCTAGGCCTGAGCCCAGGCCAGGCCCCAGGCCCTGGGCTGAGCCTGAGGCATGGGCCTGAGCAGGACTGAGCTCACTGCTGGGCTGGGACTCTGGGCTGAGCTGAGCTCAGAAGGGCTCTGGGCCTGAGCCTGAGTGTGAGGCCTAGACCAGGGGAGCCTGGGGGCTTGGACTGAGGCCCTGAGCCCAGGCTGAGGCCCTGGGCTGGGCCAGGCTTGAGTCCTGGGCCCTGGGCCTGAGCTGAGCTGAGCCTAGGCTGGGACAGCCAGCTGAGCTGGGCTAGGCCTGAGGCTGGCCCTGGGCATGAGCCCTAGGCCCTGAGCAGCCCTGAGCCAGGCCAGCATGATCTGGGCTAGCCCTGGGCCCAGCTGACCCTGGGCCCTGGCCAGGCCTGAGAGCCTGGGCCTGGGCTCCAGGCCTGAGCCCTGGGCCAGCTGAGGCTGGCCTGACCTGGGCTGAGCTAGGCCCTGGCCTGAGCCCCCCTGTGGGCTCCAGGCTCTAGGCCCTGAAACCTGGGCCAAATAAACCAGCCTGGACACCTGACCCTGTAGCCCACACTTGCACTGGGCCTAGGCCCTGGGCCCTTGCCCCACAAACCCAGGCCTAACTTAAGCCTAAACCTAAGTGCCTGCCCTGAGCCTGGGCCCTGACCTAAAACCCTAATTAAACTAAACCCTAGTAAACTAAACCCTAAACTAAAACCCATAAATCCAAGAAAATTATTGCTTAAGGCCTCATCCTCATGCTCTGGTGATTTCAAATAGTTAAGATAATTCAACCTCAAAATGAACCTCCTAAAGTGTGTATTTAGAGTAGCTTCAGTAAAATTCCTTGGGTTTGTTATCCAACATAAGGGAATCAAAATCTATTCAAAGAAGATCAAGGTGATATTAGAAATGCTACCCCTAAAAAGTTTAAATCAACTTAGATCATTCCAAGGACAGTTGGAGTATCTAGGATGCTTTATATCCAACCTATCGGGAAGATGTCAGCAATTCTCAACACTTGCCAAAAAGGATGCCAACTTCAAGTGGGATGATAAGGGTGAGCATGCCTTCAAGACATTATCATTATTACTATGGTTCTAGCCCCTATCTCATGCAAGCCACTCATTCTTTACACTGCTACATTAGATGACTCCTTTGGTGCTTTGTTGTCCCAAGACAATGATGAAGGGAAGGAAAATGCACTCTACTACCTCAGTCATTATCTAATCACTACTGAAGTTAATTATCCACCCATTGAGAAGCATTGCCTATCTTTAATCTTTGCATCCCAAAAGCTACAACACTACATGCTTTCTCATAAGGTGAACTTAATCTCTAGAATCAATCCACTACAATATCTCATGACATGGATGGTGCTATCTGGACAGTTAGCTTGACGGTCCATAATCCTCTCATAGTTTGACATTTCCTTCGTACCCCTCCATGCGGTGAATAATGACGTGGATTTCTTAGCAACAACCTGGACTTCGGTGACTTCCAACATGAACTTAGGGGATACTAACATTTATGATTGGGAGATGTACTTTGATGGTGCATCTTCCTCTCAAAGAGGAGAAGAATCACAATCTACTATTCCAAGAAAGACAGGGGTTGGAATAATTCTCTTAACTATAGATCGTAATGTAATGAGATTCTCATATCATCTGTCCAGTCCTTGCACCAACAATGATGCTAAATATGAGGCTCTGATTGCCAGTCTGGAGTTAGCCATTACTTTAAGCATCTAGAACAACAACATCTTTAGGGATTCTTAGCTAGTTATCAACCAAATTGTTGGTTCCTATAAGGTTATAAAGCTCAAGCTCCATCACTACCATAAGTACACCATGGAGTTGTTGGCCCAAATCACAGAGGTTACCATTTATAATATTCCTTAAGGAGAGAATGACATATATGCTTTAGCTTTCCAAGGAGTTGACATGGAGGATGAGTCCATATCCATAAAGGTCCAAAATAGACAAGTCTTATCCCTTATTAATATTGAACTCATCAAAATGTACTCTCTTGAAGGGGAGGTTGCCATTACCAAGAAGGTCAAGGAGTTAGTTTAGAGGTAACCATTCATGGATTACCTAAATAAAGGTAAACTACCTCAAGAGAACTCCCAAGCCCATTAGATGAAGCAGATAGAACTTTCTATGCTTGTGGATGGTGTCTTGTGCGGTCTTTCAATCATATGTGGTTACATTGTTTAGACAAGTACAAAGCTCATAAGATCTTGACCAAGGTACACTTAGGATTATGTGGAGCCAACCAATCTGGTTTGAAGATGAAAGCTAAGTTCAAGATATGAGGATAATACTAGCCATTAATGATCAAAGATTGCATGGATATAGTTAGATGATGCCACCAATGTCAAATACCTAGTGTTGTCCTACACAAACTACCCAACATTCTACATCCTACATTGGTCTCAAGGCCATTCGAGTGTTGGGGTGCTAATGGTGGATTGATCCTCCTTCTTCCAAGGGTCATCGTTCATCTTTTCTCTTGACTACTTTTCCAAATGGGTGAAGTGATTCGCTCAGAGGTCACAACTCAACATGTGCTCCTATTTTTTAATAAACATATCATATATATATAGGTTCAGAGTGCCTCGATAAATTATATCGATAATGGTACCATTAAGAGCAAGATCAACAATTTTGCCGGAGATAGCATAGATTAGAGATATTCTATAATTCACGAGGGTAAAGGGCTTAGCAGAAGCCCTCAACAAAACTCTCATCTGAATACTAAAGAAGACACACGACAATAATAAGTGATAGTGGCATTAGTAGATAGTTGACACCTTGTGGGCCTACCACACCAAATATAAATCTCCAACTTAGTCTACTCCTTTCTCCTTAGTGTATGGGTGCAGTCATTACCATTAAGTCCAACTCCCATCACTGAGGATAGATGTGGGTAGCAAGATAAAAATAAAGGAGAACACCAAGTTGCGGTTAGAAGAGCTTGAAGGTTTGGAGGAGAGATGCATGTGGGCATGCCCAAACCTCAAGTTATACAAAGCTAAAATAATTCAAGCTCACAACAAGTGTTCGTCTAGAGCTTTTCAAGTGAGAGCTTATTTTAGTTCTGAAGAGACTAATTGTTGCCCATCATAATATGGGAGGCAAGTTTAAACCCACATTGGAAGGCCCTTTTTCCATAAAGAAGGCCTACCAAGGAGGATCTTATTAGCTTATTAATCATAATCGAGAATGCTCAAATCTGCCAATCAATGGGCTCTACTTAAAAAAATATTATAAATCATGTTTAAAATAATTATCATCAATGAAAATTCCATTTTCAAATTCAATCTCTTCCATGTTGAAAGTATTCTTGTCTGTGTGTGTTTAGGGTAGGTGTAAACACAGGTGGCATCATATCCTTCATTGACACAACACAAACACAAAATACACACAAATATATAAAACAAACACATATTTTTTTGTCTACTCACAGTTGAGATAATGCCCCAGTGGCACTCACTAAACTATTCTAGCGAGACTTACGTGCTACCTAGTGTGTTACCCTAGTGGTCTTCTTGGTTTGGAGGATGTAAGTCTGTTACACTTTACTTCCTTGGCCATTTGACACTGATGAGTGCCTTGTTAGTTTAGTAGGCCTTCCTGCATGGCTGGTAAGCTACCTCATGTTGGCTTTGTTTAAGAGGATGTGAGTCTGCTACACTTTCTTCTTTGATTAGCCTTCGTGCATTGACTGGGTCAAGTATATTAGAGGTTTAGTATAACTCCCCTAGCGGCTCCTTCCCTCGGCGCATCAAGTCTAGGTCGGTCCTTCTTGCTCCTCGTTTAGTAGTCACTCTAGGTCGTCACATGATTATGGACTCTCCTGATGATCAGTTCTCTTGAAAAGTTGTAAGCCTACACACTTTCTTTCCAGGTTGATCATTGCACACACCTTAGGTTGGTTGGTTCTCACTATGTTGATGGATACACTCATGCTGGATACACCTTAGGTTGGTTGGTTCTCCCACCTTAGGATACACCACTCATGGCGGATGTAAGTACGCTTTCTCCTTGTGTTGGCCTGTACACCTATAGGCTTACTTTTCAGTCTTGAGGATAATGCCCCAGTAGCACCTCCCTATGGGCACTATATTTGGATCCTTTGGCCCCATTTAGAGTATCTCATTACTATCAAATTAGTTCCCCTTTCTAGTAACCACCCCTATGGTTGGAGAATCCATCTATGGATGTGCGTCTACATTGGTCCAATAAATCTGAGATAGGTCAAGGCATAGCCCCTTCTTAGTGTGGTCCCTTGCACACCAATAGTGTTCATGCAAACATATAAATAAAATATATATTCACTTGTGGATTAAGAGGACACCCCTAACCATTTGTAGGTATCCTATCTTTAGGCGTGTCCAAAACTTATAGGACTACTCTTGAGTTGATATAAGGCTACGAATTCACTCGCCTTTGTAAGTTAAGTTGAGTTGATTTGTGTGCTGGTCACCCTTATTCCCTACTTTAGAAGATGTAAGTCTACTATCTTCTTCTTAGTCATTTACGAAAGGCAACCCTCAGCTAGATCTACTTACGTAGACTATATCGTTGGATTTGTAAATGCGAGATATGACAAGTCTGATATAGCCTCTTCTCAATGGGTCCATTGCACACTGAACCGGTCCATAAATTAAATCTATCAAATTTGATCGAGCTCACATCCCTAGATATTCCTCAATTCAAAATCAAACAAAACCAAACAAACCATATCAAATCACATGAAATTAAGATAAAATTAATCTAACTACTTTTAAGTTGGCATAAGTCCCTGGCATTCACTTTCGAGTCACTTTAGATCGGGTTTGATTTGTTGTGCATCCAGGTAACTAGTGGTTGTTCCTCTCTTTGGAAGATGTAAGTTTGCTACACCTTCTTCCTAGCACAGTCGTTGCACACTGAAAGACAACCCCTTAGGTTGGCTAGCTCTACCGCATTAACTATCCCTTTGGATTTGTAAACGAGGTAGGTCAAGGTGATATAACCCTTCTCGGTGTCCACCACACCTGATAGGTCCATACATTAACTTCAGATTAAATTAAACTCAATCGATTTTCCCGGAGTTAAATCACACCCTTCTCCTAGTGGAGCCAAATCATATAAAAATAAGTCAAGCAAACAAATCAAATTCAAAACCAACCTCCCCAATGGAAATTATACCAACTCCCCTATAGAGTCTAAATCAAAGAAATCCAAGCAAACTCTTATCCCCGTGGATACATCCCCAAACAAATCTATGAAATCAAACTCAAGTCCCAATCCTCAATGGATAGCCAAACTTGCTTCCCAGTGGAAGATCATATACCCGTCCCCAGACTTGAGGTTATATCTCTAGCAGATATGCCTCCACATCAATTAAAAGAAAACAAATTAAAGTTTATTATATCTTAATCCTTAGTGGATTATTGATTCTTATCCCCAATGGATCTTCTTTCCACAAATCATATAATCAAATTAAATTTAAACCTTATCCACTATAGATTTTCTTCTTCTATGCCCTCGACATAGAGCCCTCACATGTCATGTACAATGCATGTGTGATCCCCTAAGGTTTATGGTTTAGGCTTTAGTTTACAGTTTAGGGTTTAATGTTTTAGAGTTTATGCTTTTAGGTTTAGGGTTTAGGGTTAGGGGTTAGGGGTTAGGGTTTAGGGTTTTAGTTTTTAGTGTTTAGGGTTTTAGGTTTAGGTTTTAGGGGTAGGGTTTAGGGTTTATGGTTTAGGGTTTATGGTTTAGGGTTCAGGGTTTAGGGTTTCAAGGGTTTAGAGTTTAGGATTCAGGCTTTAGGGTTTAAGGTTTAGGGTTTAGATAGGTTAGGGTTTAGGGTATAAGTTTAGTTTAGGGTTTAGGATTTTGTTTAGGATTTCAATTTATGGTTTTAGGGTTTATTTTAGTAAATTGTAGTTTTAGGTTATTTAGTTTATTTTTATTTTAGTTTATTTTATTTTTATTTTTTATTAGGTTTATTTTTTATTTTATTTAGTTTAGTTTATTTATTTTAGGTTTATTTATTTTAGTTTAAGTTTTTTTATTTTAGTTTATTAGGTTTAGTTAGGTTTATTTATTTTTAGTTTTATTTTATTATTTTATTTTAAGGTTTAGGTTTTTTTTTTAGGTTTTAGCTTTTTTTTAGGTTTATTTTAGGTTTAATTTTTAGTTTCTTAGGTTTATTTTTAGTTTATTTTATTTTATTTAGTTTAGGGTTTAGGTTTAGTTTATTTTAGTTTAGGTTTAGATTTATTTTCTATTATTTATTATAAGTTCATGTTATTTATTTAGTTTAGGGTTTAGGTTTTATTTTATTATTTATATTTTGTTTTATTTTTAGGTTTAGGTTTTTATTTTATTTTTATTTTAGGTTTATTTTATTTTTATTTTACGTTTAGTTTTTATTTTATTTAGGTTTATTTATTTGTAGGTTAATTTAATTATTTTTAGTTTAGTTTAGTTTTCTTATTTATTTTATTTTAATTTAGTTTTTCTTATTTTATTTTATTTTATTTTATCTTTATTTTTAGGTTTAGGTTTAGGTTTAGGTTTCAATTTTAGTTTAGGTTTTTATTTTATTTTTTATTAGTTTATTTAGATTTAGGTTTATTTATTTAGGTTTTATTAGTTTAGGTTTAGGTTTTGTTTTAGGGTTTAGGGTTTAGGTTTAACAGTAGGTTTTAGGGTTTAAGGTTTAGGGTTTTTTAGGTTTAGGGTTTAGTTTAGGGTTTAGTTTAGGGTTTTAAGGTTGAGGTTTGGGTTTAGGTTTAGGAGGTTTAGGGATTAGTTTGTTTAGGGTTTTTTTATTATTGTTATTTTTAAATTATGTAAACTCATAGGTTTAGGTTTATTTAGTTTAATAATTTTACTTAATTTTTATTATTTTTATTTAGGTTTTTTTTTTATTTATTTTAGTTTATTTATTTTCATTTAGGTTTTTTATTTTAGTTTATTTTTTAGGTTTAGGTTTAGGTTTCGATTTATTTTTTAGTTTAGTTTTTTTTTTTTAGGTTTAGGTTTTATTTTTTATTTTTAGGTTTAGGTTTTTATTTTATTATTTTAGGTTTAGGTTTTAAGTTTATTTTTAGGTTTTATTTTTTTAGTTTAGGTTTAGGTTTATTTTAAGTTTATTTTATTTTATTTAGTGTTTAGGTTTAGGTTTAGTTTATTTTTGGTTTAGATTTAGGTTTTATTTATTTTGGTTTAGTTTATTTTAGTTTAGGTTTAGGTTTATTTTATTTTTATTTTAGGTTTAGGTTTTATTTTTTATTTATTTTTAGGTTTTATTTCTAGGTTTTTCTTGTTTAGGTTTTTATTTAGTTTTCATTTTATTTTATTTTAGGTTTATTTTAGTTTAATTTAGGTTAATTTTATTTCTTTAGTTTAGTTTAGTTTTTTATTTATTTTATTTTAGTTTAGTTTTTATTATTTATTTTATTTTCCTTTTAGGTTTAGGTTTAGGTTTTAGTTTTTATTTTATTATTTTATATTATTTTGGTTTAGGTTTTTTACTTATTTTATTTTTATGTTTTATTTAGTTTAGGTTTAGGTTTTTAGCTTTTTAAGGTTTAGGGTTTAGGGTTTAGGGTTAGTTGAGGGTTTAGGGTTTGGGGTTTAGTGTTTAGGGTTTAGGGTTTAGGGTTTAGGGTTTAGGGTTTTATTTTTTTGGGGTTTAGGGTTTTAGGTTTAGGTTTTAGGTTTAGTTCAAGTTTTAGTTTTGTTTAGGGTTTTTTTTTTTTAAAGCGAAAACAAATTCATATTCAATATTTCTTCTTTTGATTTCATCAACCAATTAACACACCAAGTTTTCTAAGACACAGAGATGACATAGATCATAAATGATCGCATAGAACAAATCAAAACCTTAGTTACTAGACTCTGTAAAGACAGTTCCATAAGCGGTCGGATTGGTGGTTCTTGATTTCTCCAATCCCCATTAAAACCACCCTCCACAGAGTAGCGGGATCCACCATCATATCCCGATCTCTCCCTCCCACCACCACCTAACCGGGCTCCTCTCACCTCCATAACCACCACAGCTCTGTCCACCACCTCCATATCCACCAACACCTCCAGATCCCCCCACCTGCTGATGGGTGGCCTCATGGCCTCCACCACCATCTAAGCACGGTTGTGATGATATTCTACATCATGGTTCCCATTTTCAGGGTTTAGGTTTAGGTTTATTAAGTCTTAGGGTTTAGGTTTATTTTTTAATTTATTTAGTTACTTTAGGTTTAGGTTTAGGGTTTGGGATTTAAGGGTTAGGGTTTAGTGTGTAGGTTAGGGTTTAGGGTTTAGGGTTTTAGGGTTTATGCTTTCAGTGTTTAAGGTTTAGGATTAGGGTTTAGGGTTTAGGGTTTAGGGTTTAGGTTTTAGTGTTGTAGGTTTAGTGTTGTATGTTTAGGGTTTAGGGTTTCTGGTCAGTTTTAGGGTAAAAGGTTTAGGGAGTTTTTTTAAAATTAAGTAAACCGATATGTTTAGGTTCATTTAGTTTACTTAATTTAGTTTTTATTTATTTTAGTTTATTCAATTTTTATTATTTAGTTTATTTTATTTATTTTAGGTTTATTTATTTTAGTTTAGCATTTTTATTTTAATTTATTTTTTAAGTTTAGGTTTAAGTTTATTTTTCAGTAGAGTTTTATTTTTATTTTATTTTTTATTTTTAGGTTTAGGTTTAGTTTTTTTTTTTTTAGGTTTAGGTTTTAGTTTTTTATTTTAGGTTTATTTCTAGGTTTTATTTTTTTAATTTAGGTTTAGGTTTATTTTTAGTTTTTTTTTTAGTTTAGGTTTAGGTTTAGGTTTAGTTTATTTTAGGTTTATGTTTAGGTTTTGTTTATTTTATTTTAGGTTTTGGTTTATTTTATTTTTATTTTAGATTTAGGTTTTTTTTAGTTTAGGGTTTAGGTTTTATTTTTTATTTATTTTTAGGTTTTGTTTTTAGGATTTTTTTTAGTTTTAGGTTTTTATTTAGATTTTTTATGTTATTTTTATTTTACATTTAGTTTTTATTTTATTTAGGTTTTTTATTCTTAGGTTTATTTTATTTTATTTACGTTAGGTTTTATTTATTTTATTTTAGTTTAGTTTTTATTTTATTTTATTTCTAGTTTTAGGTTTAGGTTTTAGTTTAGGTTTAGGTTTTTTTATTTATTTTATTTTTAGGTTTTATTTAGTTTAGGTTTAGGTTTTTAGGGTTTTAGGGTTTAGGGTTCAGTGTTTAGGGTTTAGGGTTTGGGGTTTAGGGTTTAGGGTTTAGGGTTGTAGATTTTATGTATTAGGGTTAAGGGTTTAGGGTTTAGGGTTATAGGATTTATGGTTTAGGGTTTAGGGCTTAGGGTTTTAGGGTTTAAGGTTATTTTTTAAAGGAAATTAGGGAAATTTTATTGCCATAAAGAAAAGTACAAAGTTCTTAGAGGGGATAATCTCTAACCTAATGCTCAAGAGCTACAATAAATCTAAAGATATAAATCCCTAACTATTTCAATAATGAAGGAAATAAAGCAAAAGAAAAACCAAAAAATCAACAGGAGAAAATCCATGTGAGCAAGAACTTCATTTGGTCATCGATACCGGCAAGATCCACCTACAAGACTCTCCCAACCTATAAAAAAATGCAACATACTTTTGAAAGGATGAGTGCAATTAAGCAAAGCATAAAAGTAAGAGCAAATAAAATGAGTAAAGTAAAAAATACAGCTCAGTTATAATCATCTCATGGAGCAACACTATATGTAAGCATCCAAACTTAGAGAAGGATTACAATTACATATAGCACTATAACAAAAAAGAAGAAAGAGTGGGAAACATCAAGGCCATCATAGCCATACCTCATGTAGCCCATCATCCAAAGTCTCATCCAAGAGGCTACAAAATCCTCAAAGCGACCAACCACCAAGACACTGAAACAAAAGCCCAATAAAAAGATAATCAACCAACCATCAGGAGATAGGAGCGATCTGGGAGCACCCACCACCACCAAAAGGAATAACAAAATCAAAAAAAAAACTTATGATAGAGGTAACAACACAAACAGAGACCAATGAGGAAAAAAGAAAACACAAGTGTTTATATCCTCCAACAAAGCGAAAAAAAAAGTAAAACACCACTAGCGCAAAGGGAGGCAATAAGGCACCCAAAGGAAAAAGAGGGTCATTCTAGAGAGAAAAAAAAAAGTAGGAGGAAACCATATGTCATAGAAAGAACACTAGCAGGTTCCCAGAACAATCACCGAAGGACCAAGAAAAAATAGCCAAAATAGCCAGTCCTCCAACCAACCCAGCCATCTAATATAACCAAACCAAACCCGACCAACATATCCTCCTAACCACCACAGTAGAAGACCCAAGTAAGTGTAAAGACCAATAGGTCATCAAGCCAAAATCACCCAAGATAGCCAGGAAAGGGTAGAAGCGGTAATAACCAAACCCAACCAGCATGAAATAAAATCAATCCATGTAAGTAGAACAACCGACCAAAGGCAAAAGTTACAAAGCCAGTAAGATAGATTACAAAACCAACCAAAGGAACAAATAATAAAAGCACCCAACCAAACCACCCAGAGGCCAATGAACCACAAAATAGCCTTCAACCATTCTAGAAAAATACCCAAATCAAAGCCATTGAGAGGAAGGGAAGGCTAATATAGGAGGTCAAAACCATAACCAAAAGAAATAAGAAAAATTAGAAAACCAACCACCAAGCCCCGATCAACAAAATAGAAAATAACATAATAATGTCCACCATGCCAAAATAAAGAGATAAAACCAATAGCCCCAGAATGATATAAAATAAAAAATAGCAAAAATAACCATATCCAACCTAACTAGCCAAAAGCGCTAACAATGCCACCATCAACCACCATGATAGATCCAACTTAGGTAAGCTAGCAAGTAGCCCAGAAAAGAGGCAAAACCCATACAAGAAAGAAAAACTTACATTAGCTATAGCCACAACCCCGAAAGGAGGATATAAAAAGTAGCCAAGGGAAAATTATGGTAAACACCTAGCAGGATGAAAGCCACCAAATGAAAAACCAAAGAACCTAGGCTACACTTATAATAACCAAGGTGGTAAAATAAGGCCAATCAAAAGTAATAGATTAAAAACATAACCAAGCTCAGCCAAGAGAAAAATAAGTAGATAACCACAAGAGGGTTTAACAAGGGCAACCAAAAGCAAAAGATCATCAAAATCAATAAACTAAAAACTAAGCCATAGAAGGATAAGGTCATTATCTAGATTAACTAAACCTCTTAATAGTTTAGGCAAAGTTTGGTTGTCAAATAAAGTGGACTTAGTTAAGTTGGCACCAAAGTTAGCCAAGTAATCAACCTGAAACATTACCTTCATGAAGGATGTGGGAAATTTTAAAACAAACTTGAGAAGATTTTTTTGGTATGACTAAGAAGATAAAATAATGTAGCATTCCCATTTCTATTGTAATTAAGCATGTCAAGAAGCAAAGAGCATCAACTACAATCCAGATGTTAAGGAAACCTCTATTTAAACAAATTTCAATAACTTTATTAAACATAAGCTTAGCATAGGCTTTGAGAGGATAGGTAAAAGCACAAATGATAGTACCTTTAGAATCCCTAAGGATACCACCACAACCATATTTATTGGAAGCAACAAAACCATTAGTATTCACTTTAATCAAATTGTCTTTAGGTTTGATCCAATGGATAATCCTAGCACTTTTATAAGAGTCAAACTCAGGCAGAATGATACCCAATTTTTTAGCCACTAATTTATAACCTCTAAAATGAATATTACTAATAAGATTGGCATTAAAAAGAGCATGAATTTTTTTTAGTTTTTGCCAGGATCCTTTTATGGTTCATAGGAATACCATGATATTTAGCATCATTTCTATCCATCTAGATGAATCGGATAAGGGTAATATCAATTAAAACTTTGATATGACCTTTCATTTTGAAATAGACTTCAAGAAGTTGATATAAAGAAGAGAACCTAAAATTGTTGGTATTAAATAAATCATCATACCAAAACCATAATTTAGAAGCAATGGCACCATTGACAAAAACATGATTTACATTTTCAATATGAAAGCAACAATAGCACTATGAAGGTAAGTAAAACCCTTTAGTCTAGAGCAAAGATTCCACATGAATAAAGTTATTCAAAATCCTCCAAGCTAAAATCGAATAAGAAATGGGAGTGATATTGTTCCAAAGTTTAATAAAACATTAGAGGGTTATTTTACCTCTAATAAAATTCAAATCTCTTTAAGAACAAAGTCACCATTATAAGAAAGCTTAAAAGAATTTGGTGGGTTTGTTAGAAGAAATGGGGATATTTCTAAAGTTGTCAAAAAAAGGGAAATAGGGGTATAATTCCCAAGTTTGCTTTCATTCCAATTGTTATTAAGACAAAAAGAATTAACTTTGATAGCAGTAGTAGAGTGGGTAGATAAAAGGGTGTCAATAGAGCCATTACCAATCCAATTGTCTTGCTAAAAGATGGAAGAACATGACTGAATACCCGAAGATATTAATGATTTGACAACCCATTTAATGGAGCAAAGCCTTTTCCAAACCGGAGTGACCAACTTTATAAGCACAGTTAAGGGGGTGTTTACCTTGGCAATATTTTTCCATCATAAACATAGCCCAAAGGCTATCATTCTTTCTAAAATTCCACGAGCTTATGAGAGAGAGGATAGCTTCATGAATAGGCTTGCAACCAAAACCTTCTCCCAAAGGACCACAACATTTATGCCAAGATGTCTAATGCATTCTTTTTGAATTATTGGAACTAAAAAAATTTGTTAACAAACAATCAATTGATAAGTGTAGCATTAGTGGGGATAATAGTTTGAATCAAATAAAAAAGGCATTGAGTTTTGCTTTTAAGGATAGTGAGCCTACCACCAAAGGAAAGTAAATGGAATTCCCAAACATGAATTTTATTTGAATTTTTTGAATTAACTCATCAAAGAGATGGGAATGTTTTGGGCCTTTCAAGAGTGGAGCACCCAAGTACTTAAGAGGTAAGTGTTGATGTTTAAAATTAGTGATATAGATTTGATTAATTTTATTATTAGATACTAAGGAAGTGACAAAATAACTTTTGTATCATTGATAGAGAAACCACTTTCTCTACTAAATTTATTTAAAAGACTTGAGATGCTTGATGTGATGAATAGAAGCATTGCAAAAAATAATGAAATCATCAGCAAAACTTAAATTGGAAATAGGAAGACCACCAAGAGTTTTGTAGTACATACTAGGATTATTTAAGAATAAATCATTGATGCTCCTAGATAAGTACTTAACAATAATAATAAATAAAGTAGGAGATAAAGGATCCTTGTCATAAGCCATTGGAAGAGGGAAAGAAACCCAAGGCATCCCCATTAAAAAATCAAAAAAATTATTAATATAATATTTAATAAGAAAAATAAATTTATCAAAACCCAAATAAATTTAGAATATGGAAAAGGAGATCCCAAGAGATGTTTTCAAAGGCTTTGATAATATCTAACTTAAAAAGAATGTTTCCTCCTCTAGTATTGGCATCAAGGTCATGAATTAAT
The DNA here is from genome assembly GCA_021442155.1 of Cymbidium sinense. Classification (NCBI taxonomy): domain Eukaryota; kingdom Viridiplantae; phylum Streptophyta; class Magnoliopsida; order Asparagales; family Orchidaceae; genus Cymbidium; species Cymbidium sinense. The sequence continues at coordinate 213,531,744 of CM038214.1, forward strand.
TCTTGGGCAAGTAAAATCTTGTTAGAAATGGATCTACCTCTAACAAAACTAGTTTGGTTGAGAGAGATAATTCTATTGAGTAAAGGACTAAATCTGTTGGCAAGAATTTTGGAAATCAGCTTATTGAAGAATGTGCAAAAACTAATAGGTCTAAAATCACTCTAATAGTCTGGATTATCTTTCTTAGGTATGAGAACAATAGAAGTACTAGAAAAATATTTAGAAAAAGGATTACCATTAAAAAATCAATCACAACATCAATCAAATCATTTTTAATGATAAACCAACATTTTTGAAAAAATTGAGTAGTGAAACCCTCCGGACCTACAAGAGAATCTATGTTCATGCTATTCTGAACTTTGAAAATTTCATCTTCATTAGGCACAATGGTAAGAAAATCATTATCATCATTAGTAATAATAGAAGGAATCAAGTCCATTTATGAAATAGTTTCATAAGAGCAATTCTTATTAAGCATATTTCTAAAGTAATTAATAATTGATTCCTTAATATCATTATTCTCCATAATCCAATCTCCATTGACATTTTTAATTTTTTGAATATTACTTAAAGCTCTCTTTTTATTAACCAAAGCATGGAAATACCTAATATTCCTGTCACCATCCATAATATGTTTACTAGTAGCTTTTTGGCACCAATAAGTCTCTTTCATATTTTGGAAGCTAACAAGTTTATCTTTTGCTTGTCAATAATCTTAGAAGGATCGCATAATAGAGGCTTCAAGATCACAAACCAATATTTCCATATCTTTAATATTAGCAAAAAGTTTTTAAAAGAATGCTTATTTCAACCCAAATTTTGTTTAAGTCTTTTAAGTTTAAACAAATGTCTATTCATCCCAATCAAATTATCGGGATGTAAAGAAGCTTTCCAATTATTAGCCATTTAAAAAATTATATAATCCACATATTTTGAAATCTAAAGGAGAGGGTTTTAGTCTATTAGAATTATCTTTAATAGAAACCGAAGTGCATGATCGACAAGTTTTGATTAAATGGTCAATAAGTAATTGGCCATTGAGTAATCCAATGAGTATTAAAAAAATCGTCAACCATTGCCAAAGTCTAGAGTTTTACCAAGTATAATTAGAGCCCTTATATCAATCAAATTACAATCAAGAATCATATTGGAGAAATCTTCCATGGAATGATTAGGAGAGCAACCACCACTTCATTTGAGAAAATGGTGTTGAAATCACCACCAAAAAACAAGGTTTGTTGGCAGAGGTAGCAAAATCCTTAAATTATCCCAAAGAAGATTCTACGGATCTATAACAAGATGCATAAATAAAAGACCCCAAAACACAATAATCACCATAAGAGATGTGAGCATTGACAACTTGATGAAAGTCATCAAGAATAGAGATCTCAATGAAATTATTCTGAAAACACCAAATCTTATTACTAACATTAGAGAAAATTTATCGAAACCAATCATTCAAGCAACATGGTTAATTTTATTAGCATGAATAAGAGGCTCTAGAACAATAAAAGAGAAATATTATGAATGCAAAAGATTTCTAATATGATTATGAATAGAGATAGATCCCTCTAACATTCCAAACAAGAAAATTAAACATAAGGAAGATAAAAATGGGGTTAAGCAAGGTTAATTAAGAGAGAGGAGAGGCTACAGATCTAGTGTTTTTGGACAATTCGGAAAGGAAATTTTTAACATTTTTTTCTTTTTAGCATGATAGGTTGGGAGGACATTTTCTTTTCCCCTAGAGTCATCGCCTGAGAAAGATTTAGTAACATTCGTGATAGATTTAAAAGAGATCTCCAAGTGTTTGGAGATGAGTTCACCTTCTTCCAAATCCATATTTAGTTGAAAAGTAGGATTAAAATGAATATCAAGATTAGAAATGAGAGATGGTGATGATTTAGAACCAATTAAAGCACAAGTAGTAAAATCTAGATCAAAATGTTTTGCATGACATCATTTAAATCCTCATTAAAAGCTTCATTTTCATCAATCAAAGGCATAGATGGGGAATATAATTAGAGGAATTAGAATCATCTTCTAATAACATAGAAGATTTATTATTCTGCATTAGAATTATTCAAATTCAAAGAAGGAATAAGAGGTAAATCTTCTTCCCATTTTGAATATCTTGAATCCTACCAACATTAGAAAAACATGTTCAATAGGATTAACACGATATCCAATCAACATCAATAATAGCTTTCATACCATCCTTAGGATCTGAGGTCGATTTCTGAACATAAGTAGGAATCGGCTTATGGGTAGAGGAAACATTTTACTTAGGAGGAATTTATTTTTTTTTAAGTGGGGATGGAGAATAAAACATTTTGAATTATCATGACCATGTATTTTACAGTGGGAACAAAAATTAGAAGGTTCCCCAATTCAACCTTTTGCAAATACCCATACTTTTTAGAGCCAATCCAAACTTCTTTAGGGTATTTTTTAGTTATGTTTAATTCAATTAGGATCAATAGAAGGCGAGATCACTCACATCTTGAGTTGCAAGGCCAACCAAATAAAACCCGATAGAAAAAGCACATGATGGGTAACAAAATGAATGTGCATATTGGAAGAAATAACCACACATGAATAGAGATTCCTCCTTAATGTCAAAAGGGTGACTACTTGACAAAACATTTGGCAATTAAGGATGAAATAAGAATGATGTAAAAAACACATGGATAATTTAGATCATTAGAAAGTTAAATTAGGATATGCTATGGGTCAATAAGACTAATCAAGAAGGCACCCATAAGCTTGAGATTATGGAAAAAGAGTGGATCTTATCCAAATTGGATGCAAAACAAATTTATTGATAAGAGAAAATTCAAAGGGTTTGCCAACTTTTCAACATCCACATGAGCATTACATTAAAACCTCAAAAGATGTTGAAATGAGATTAACCAACTCAGAGGAGAAATCTTACTAGAGGCTTCTTAAATATTTAATAGAAGATGCATTAGGCTGATCCCCAAAATGTGATGCCAAGCAAAACATCCATATTTTAGGTGGAACCCAAGGACTAGAACTCACCACATGGATGATAAAACATCAGCGCAGATAGCCTTTGAAATCATCAAAATTGAAGCCAAAGGCACATAAATCCCAAGTCAAGGCAGCCAATAGGGATTCAAAATAACCAGGAAGAGAGAAGCTTGGGGAGGAGGGTTTTGGGTTTAGGGTATAGGGTTGTAGGTTTAGGGTTTATGGTTTTTTTATTTGTCTTTTATTTTATTTTTTATTTTTTAAAAATAAGTAAACTTGTAGGTTTAGGTTTATTTAGTTTATTTTTTATTTATTTTAGTTTATTTATTTTTTATTTTTATTGAGGTTTCTTTTTATTTCTATTTTGTTTAGTTTATTTATTTTAGTTTATTATTTAAGTTTAGGTTTATTTTTTTAGTTTAGTTTTATTTTTATTTTATTTTTTAGGTTTAGGTTTTATTTTTATTATTTTTAGGTTTATGTTTTGATTTTTATTTTCTTTTTTTAGGTTTAGGTTTTAAGTTTTTATTTTAGGTTTATTTTTATGTGTTATTTTTAAGCAAAGGTTTAAGTTTATTTTTAGTTTATTTTATTTTATTTGGTTTAGGTTTAGGTTTAGGTTTATTTTATTTTATAGTTTATTTTTTTTAGTTTAGGGTTTAGGTTTATTTTTATATATTTTAAGTTTATTATTTAGGTTTAGGTTTTATTTAGTTTTATTTTAATTTATTTTAGGTTTATTTTATTTTATTTTAGGCTTACTTTTATTTTATTTAGGTTTTAGTTTAGTTTATTTTATTTATTTTATTTTAATTTAGTTTTTTTTTTATTTTATTTTATTTTAGGTTTAGGTTTAGGTATTATTTATGTTTGATTTTATTTATTTTTTTTATTTTTTTTAGGTTTATATTTATTTAGGTTTTATATTTTTTAGGTTTAAGGTTTAGGTTTAGGGTTTAGGTTTTTGGGTTTTTATTTTAGGTTTATTTTTAGGTTTATTTTTTAGGTTTAGGTTTATTTTTATTTTATTTTATTTAGTTTTAGTTTAGTTTAGTTTATTTTAGGTTTAGGTTTAGTTTATTTATTTTATTTTAGTTTATTTAGGTTTAGGTTTATTTTATTTTATTTTGTTTATTTTATTTTATTTTAGGTTTAGTTTTTTTTTAGTTTAGGGTTTGGGATTTATTTTATTTATTTTTTTTAAGTTTATTTTTAGATTTATTTTTTAGGTTTAGGTTTTATTTAGTATTTATTTTATTTTTATTTTACATTTAGCTTTTATTTTATTTAGGTTTTTTATTCTTAGGTTTATTTTATTTTTTAAGTTTAGTTTAGGTTTTTATTTATTTTATTTTACTTTATTTTATTTTTCTATTTTATTTTATTTTTAGGTTTAGGTTTAAGTTTTAGTTTAGTTTTAGGTTTTATTTATTTATTTTATTTTTAGGTTTTATTTACTTTAGGTTTAGGTTTTTAGGTTTTTAAGGTTTAGGGTTTAGGGTTTAGGGTTTAGGTTTTATGATTTAGAGTTTAGTGTTAAGATTTAGTTTAGGTTTAGGGTTTTGTTTGCTTTAGGTTTTAGGGTTTTAGGTTTAGGTTTTAGGGTTTAGTCAGGTTAGCAGGGTTTAGGAGTTTAGGGTTTAGGGTTTAGAGTTTAAGCTTTAGGGTTTAGGCTTTAGGGTTTAGGTTTATGGTTTAAGGTTAATTTAGGGTTTCTTTATTTAGGTTTAGGTTTAGGTTTTAGTTTAGGTTTAGGTTTAGTGTTAGTTAGTTAGGTTTAGGGTTTAGGGTTTAGTATAGTTAGTTTAGTTAAAAGGCTTTAGGCTTTAGGTTGAGTTTAGTTTTAGCTTAGTTTAGTAGGGTTTAGGGTTTAAGTTTAATTTAGGGTTAATGGTTTAGGGTTTAGGAGTTTTTTAAGTTTTTAGGTTTTATTTTAGGTTTATATTTTAGGTTTAGTTTTATTTTATTTTATTTTAAGTTTATTTTATTTTATTTTTTTTTTTCATTTTATTTTTGTTTAGTAGTTTTTTATTTATTTTATTTTTAGTTTTATTTAGATTAGGTTTAGGTTTTGGCTTTTTTAGATCTTTTAGGGTTTAGGTTTAGTTTTATTTTTAGGTTTATTTTTAATTTAGGTTTAGGTTTATTTTAGTTTATTTTATTTTATTTAGTAGGGTTTAGGTTTAGTTTATTTTAGGTTTAGGTTTAAGTTTTATTTTTAGTTTAGTTTATTTTAGTTTAGGTTTAAGTTTATTTTATTTTGTTTTTTTTATTTTTATTTTAGGTTTACTTTTCCTTTTAGTTTAGGGTTTAGGTTTTTTTTATTTATTTTTAGGTTTATTTTTTAGGTTTAGGTTTTTTATTTAGTTTTTCTTTTAGGTTTATTTTATTTTTATTTTATTTTATTTTATTTTATATTTATTTAGATTTTTATATCTTTATTTTCTTAGTTTAGGTTTTTTTATTTTAATTTATTTTATTTTATTATTATTTATTTTATTTTTAGTTTAGGTTTAGTTTAGTTTTATTTTATTTTTTTATTTTATTTTATTTTATTTATTTAAGTTTTTTTATTTATTTTTTAGGTTTTATTTACTTTAGGTTTTAATTTTAGGTTGTTGGTTTAGGGTTTAGGTTTTAGGTTTAGGGTTTTATGGTTTAGTGTTTAGGTTAAGGTTTAGGTTTAGGTTTAGTTTTATTTAGGGTTTAAGTTTTGGGTTTAGGGTTTAAGGTTTAGGGTTTAGGTTTAGGTTTAGGGTTTAGGTTAGTTTAGGGTTTAGGTTTAGGGTTTACTTTAAGGTTTAGGTTTTAGGTTTAGGTTTATAGTTTAGGGGTTAGTTTAAGGTTTTAGTTTAGGAGTTTAGGGTTTAGGATTAGGGGTTAGTGTTTAGGGGTTAATTTTAGTTTAGGATTTAGGGTTTATAGTTTAAGTTAGGTTTAGGTTTAAGTTAGTTTAGTGTTTATCTTGTTTTAACATTTATGGTTTAGATTGGGGTTTAGGATTTAGTTTAGGGTTTAGGTTTTAAGGTTTTTTATTTAGTTTATTTATTTTTTTATTTATTTTTTTTATTTAAGTTTATTTTATTTTATTTATTTATTTTATTTATTTTAGGTTTATTTATTTTAGTTTAGGTTTATTTTAGTTTATTTTTTAGTTTAAGTTTATGTTTATGTTTATTTTAGTTTAGTTTTATTTTTATTTATTTTTTTAGGTTTAGGTTTTATTTTTTTAGGTTTAGGTTTAAGTTTTATTTTTTAAGTTTAGGTTTAGGTTTTATTTTATGTTTTTTAGGTTTTTTTTTTAGGTTGGGTTTAGGTTTATTTTAGTTTATTTTATTTTATTTAGTTTAGGTTTAGTTTATTTTAGGTTTAGGTTTTTATTTTAGTTTAGGTTTAGGTTTGTTTTATTTTATTTATTTTAGGTTTAGGTTTTTTTATTTGTGTTTAAGGTTTAGGTTTTATTTCTTATTTATTTTTATGTATTGTTTTTAAGTTTATATTTTAGGTTTATTATATTTTCATTTTTCATTTAGTTTTTATTTTATTTAGTTTTTATTTTATTTTTATTTTTATTTTATTTTATTTAGTTAAGTTTAGGTATTTATTAATTTATTTTTAGTTTAATTTTTATTTATTTTATTTTATTTTATTTTTAGGTTTAAGTTTAGTTTTAGGTTTAGGTTTAAAGGTTTTATTTTATTTAGCTTTAGGTTTTTTAATTTATTTACTTATTGGTTTTATTTAGTTTAGGTTTAGGTTTTAGGTTTTAGGTTTATTGGATTAGGGTTTAGGGTTTAGGGTTTGGGGTTTAGGGTTTAGGGTTTTTGGTTGTAGGTTTTAGGGTTTTGAGTTGTAGGTTTTAGGGTTTAGGATTTAGGGTTTAGGGTTTAGGGTTTAAGGTTTTTTTTAATTAGGTAAAGATGGGTTTAGGTTTTTTATTTATATTTATTTATTTTATTTTTTTTTATTTATTTATTTTTTTTATTTTATTTAGTTTATTTTAGGTTTATTATTTAAGTTTAGGTTTTTTATTTTAAATTTTTAGGTTCAAGTGTAGGATTATGTTTATTTTTTTAGTTTAGTTTTATTTTTTTTTAGTTTAGGTTTATTTTTTTAATTTTAGGTTTAGGTTTAGGTTTTATTTTAGGTTTAGGTTTTAGGTTTTTATTTTAGGTTTTTTTTTAGATTTTATTTTTTCATTTAGGTTTAGGGTTTTTTTAGTTTATTTTTATTTAGTTTAGTTTAGGTTTAATTTATTTTAGGTTTAGGTTTTATTTATTTTAGTTTAGGTTTAGGTTTATTTTATTTTATTTATTTTAGTTTTAGTTTTTTTAAGTTTAAGGTTTAGGTTTTTTATTTATTTATTTTTAGGTTTTATTTTAGGTTTATATTTTAGGTTTATGTTTTGATTTAGTTTTGATTTTATTTTATCTTAAGGTTATTTTACTTTTATTTTTTGTTTAGTTTTTATTTTATTTAAGTTTTATTATTTTTAGGTTTGTTTTATTTTTTTTAGTTTAGTTTAGGTTTTTATTTTATTTATTTTAGTTTAGTTTTTATTTTCTATTTCATTTATTTTAAGGTTTAGGTTTAGGTTTAGGTTTTAGTTTAGGTTTGTATTTTATTTTATTTTTTAATTTTATTTAGGTTTATTTTTTTTTATTTATTTTAGGTTTATTAGTTTTTAGTTTAGGGTTTAGGTTTTGGGTTTAGGGTTTGGGGTTTAGGTTTAGGTTTGGGTTGTAATTTTAGGGTTTAGGGTTTAGGGTTTAGGATTTAGGGTTTGGATTAGGGTTTTTTTATTTTTTATTTTAAAGTTTAGTCAGTGGTAGGTTTAGGTTTTTATTTTTTAATTTATTTATTTTAGTTTATTTTATTTTATTTTCATTTAGGTTTATTTTTTATTTTAGTTTTATTATTTATTTTAGGTTTTAGCTTTTAGGGTTTGGTTTAGAACTTAGGTTTGGGATTTAGGGTTGAGTTTAAGGTTTTGTTTTGGTTTAGGATTTAGGGTTTTTTAGGTTTAGGTTTAGGTTTTAAGGTTTAGGTTTGGTTTAGGGTTTTAGAGGGTTTAGGGTTTAGGGTTTATAGTTTTAGTTTAAGGGTTTTGGTTAGTTAGGGTTTAGGGTTTAGGGTTTTAGGGTTTCAAGTTTAGTTTTTAGTTTAGGATTTAGGTTTAGGTTTTAGGTTTAGGGTATAGTTTAGGATTAGGGTTATTTAGGGTTTATGGTTAGGGTTAGGTTTTGGGTTAGTTTTGATTCAGTTTAGTTTAGATTTAGTTTTAGGGTTTTATTTTGGATTTAGGGTTTAGTGTTTAGCATTTAAGGTTTAGGTTTTTTTAATTAGGTTAGTTTTTTAGTTTATTTATATTTATTTTTAGTTTATTTTATTTTATTTTATTTAGGTTTATTTTTAATTTAATTTAGTTTATTATATTTATTTTGGTATATTTATTTAAGTTTAGGTTTTATTTTAATTTATTTTTTAGGTTTATGTTTATTTTTTTTAGTTTAGTTTATTTTATTTTATTTTTTAGGTTTAGGTTTTATTTTTATTTTATTTAGGTTTTTTATTTTAATTTTTTGGTTTAGGTTTTAGGTTTTCATTTTACATTTAGTTTTATTTTTTTTAGTTTAGGTTTAGGATTTTTTTAGTTTATTTTATTTTATTTAGTTTAGGGTTTAGGTTTAGTTTATTTTAGGTTTATGTTTAGGTTTATTTATTTTTATAGTTTATTTTAGTGTAGGTTTAGGTTTATTTTATTTTATTTATTTTAGATTTAGGTTTTTTTAGTTTAAGGTTTTATTTTAATTTATTTTTAAGTTTTATTTTATTTATATTTTAGGTTTAGGTTTTATTTAGTTTTATTTTATTTTATTTTAGGTTTATTTATTATTTTTTAGTTTTATTTTATTTAGGTTTTTTATTTTAAGTTTATTTTATTTTTTTAGTTTTGTTTAGGTTATTTATTTATTTATTTTTAGTTTAGATTTTATTTTTTTTATTTTATTTTAAGTTTAGGTTTAGGTTTTTAGGTTTTATTTTATTTTAATTTTTTTTATAGGTTTAGGTTTTAAATTTATTTTATTTTAGGTTTATTTAGTTTAGGTTTAGGTTTTAGGTTTTTTAGGGTTTAGGGATTAAGGTTTAGGGGTTTAGGGTTTGGGGTTTAGGTTTGGGTTATAGGTTTTAGGTTTTGGGTTTAGTTTTGGGTTTTGGGTTTAAGGTTAGAGTTTTTTTATTATTTATTTTTTTTAAAATTAAGTCAAGTTTTAAGTTAATTTAGTTTATTCTTTATTTATTTTATTTTTTATTTTGATTAAGGTTTATTTTATTTTTATTTAGTTTAGTTTATTTATTTTAGGTTTATTTATTTTAGTTTAGCAGAGGCTTAGGGTTTAGGGTTTATAGTTAATTTAGGTTTAGGGTTTGGGGTTTAGAATGTAAGGTTTTTTTTGGGTTTAGGGTTTAGGTTTAGGTTTAGCTTAGGGTTTATGGTTTAGGGTTGAAGGTTTAAGGTTTTAAGGTTTAGGGTTTAGGGTTTGGTTTTATTTTAGGGTTTAGGTTTTAGTTTAGGGTTTAGGGTTTTTTTTTTTTACAGAGAACAATTTCAAATTCAACATTTCTTCTTTTCAATTTCATTAACAAAGTAACACACAAATTTTCTAGACATAGCGACAACATAGATAAAAAATGAAACGCATAGAGCAAATAAAACTTAGATAACTAGAACTGTCTATAAGACAATTCCATAAGTAGTAGATCGGATGGTCATTCTTTAGTTTCTCAGTTCCCATCAGAACCACCTCTTGAGTAGCAAGATCCACCATCATATCCCCAATCACTCACTCCCACCACCACGGCTATCTCTCTCTCACTCCTCCCATCCATGCATTCTCAGCCTCCATATCCACATCTCAGATCCCCCTGCTTGCTTCCTCTCTATCTTTTTCCACCAGATCTAGGCGAGCACAGTTGGGTGATGTTCCTACCATGAAGGTTTTGTCCATTCTTATGGTTTAGGTTTATTAGGTTTAGGGTTTAGGTTTATTTTTAATTTATTTAGTTACTTTTGTTTAGGTTTAGGGTTTAGGGTTTAGGTTTTTAGGTTTAAAGTTTAGGGCTTAGGGTTTAAGATTTAAGGTTTAAGGTTTAGGGTTTAGGGTTTAGGGTTTTAGGGTTTATGCTTTTAGGGTTTAGGGTTTAGGGTTAGGGTTTAGGGTTTAGGTTTAGGGTTTAGGGTTTTTTAGGGTTTAGGGCTTAGGGTTGTAGGTTTAAGGGTTTAGGGTTTAGGATTTAGGTTTTTTTTTTAAATTAGTAAACCTTAGGTTTTATTTATTTTAGTTTATTTTTTTTATTTTAGTTTATGCTTTATTTTATTTTATTTAGGTTTATTTTTTATTTTATTTAGTTTAGTTTATTTATTTTAGGTTTATTTATTTTAGTTTTGGTTTTATTTTAGTTTATTTTTAGGTTTAGTTTATTTTTTTAGTTGAGTTTTATTTTTTATTTTATGTAGGTTTAGGTTTTATTTTTTTTTAGGTTTAGGTTTAGGTTTATATTTTATTTATTTAGGTTTAGGTTTAGGTTTTTAAGTTTATTTTAGGTTTTATTTTTATTTAGGTTTAGGTTTATTTTTAGTTAATTTTATTTTAGGTTTAGGTTTAGGTTTAGTTTATTTTAGGATTAGGTTTAGGTTTTATTTATTTTAGTTTAGGTTTAGGTTTATTTTGTATTGCTTATTTTTATTTTTATTTTAGGTTTAGGTATTTTTTAATTTAAGGTTTAGGTTTTATTTTTTTTATTTTTAGGTTTTATTTTAAAGCTTATTTTTAAGCTTAGGTTTTATTACTTTTATTTTATTTTATTTTAGGTTTATTTTATTTTATTTTATGTTTAGTTTAATTTTATTTAAGTTTTAATTCATAGGTTTATTTTATTTTTTAGTTTAGTTTAGGTTTGTAAATATTTTATTTTCATTTATTTTTATTAGTTTATTTTATTTAATATTTAGGTTTAGGTTTAGGTTTTAGTTTTATTTTTTATTTTATTTTATTTTATTTAGGTTTTTTATTTATTTTATTTTTAGGTTTTGTTTAGTTTAGGTTTAGGTTTTAGGTTTTAGGTTTAAAGTTTAGGGTTTAGTTTAGGGTTCAGGTGTTTAGGTTTTAGTGTTTAGGGTTTTTTGGGTTTAGGGTTTTAGTTTTAGGGTTTAGGGTTAGCTTAGGATTTAAGGTTAGGGTTTAGGATTTAAGATTAGTTTAGTGTTTAAACTTTTGGGTTTAGTTTAGTTTAGGCTTAGGGTTTAGTTTAGTTTAGGGTTTTGTTTAAGTTTGGGTTTAGGGTTAGGTTAGGTTTAGGTTTAGGTTTAGGGTTTACCATTTAGGTTTAGTTTAGGTTAGTTTTATTGTTTAGGGTTTAGGGTTTAGGATTTAGGTTTTAAAATTAAATTGAATAGGTGTATTTATTTATTTTTATTTATTTTAGATTTATTTTATTTTATTTAGTTTTTATTTATTTAGTTTATTTTAGTTTAGTTTTAGGTTTAGTTTATGTTTATGTTTATTTTAGTTTAGTTTTAATTTTATTTTATTTTTTAGGTTTAGATTTTATTTTTTATTTTTTATTTTTAAATTTTTATTTTATTTTTTAGGTTTAGGTTTTAGGTTTTTATTTTAGGTTAATTTTAGGTTTTAGTTTGGTTTAGGTTAATTTTTCTTATTTTATTTTTTTTAGGGTTTATGTTTAGGTTTAGGTTTTATTTATTTTAGTTTATTTATTTTAGTTTAGGTTTATTTTTATTTTATTTTGATTATTTTAGGTTTAGGTTTTTTAGTTTAGGGTTTATGTTTTATTTTTTATTAATTTTGTAGGTTTAAGTTTTTATTTTATTTAGGGTTTTGTGTCACCATCCGTAAAGATCTTTGATGGCAGTGGGAACCCACGATAACACATTGCACACTTTAGAGCCGTTGCAACATGTGGCTCTTTCCTCTTCAGTTAGATCACGTGTTGCATTTGATTGGCACATAATTCAATGAAGACTTTTGCCAAGTTGGAGCACCTCTTCATCAAGAGGTTTGTTGGAGCTCAGTGCAGAGGGTGATTAGGCAACCTTATTGTAGAAACATAAACTCAACGAGTCCACCATTGATTACATTCTCGGGTGGCACAACAGCATGAAAAGTGAACCAGTATGAACAACATGCCATTGAGATTTTTCTCAAGAATATCCATGGCTAATCACAAAGGGCTTTACCATCAAAACATTCAAGAAATCAATCAATGGCTAGCTTACAATAGGATGCCAAGCGGTTGCCCTTTCTCGACCAATCTAGGCAAGCCGGAAGGTGTTTGAGAAGTCGGGGATAGTTGTGTTAGTGGATGAGAGCGGCTAGAGTTCACTATGAGAGTATGAGCTAGCCTCCTTTGCCACCTCCTCTTCCCCACATCGACCATCATGCACCTGCAGCAATCATTTCCCACTAGCGACTGCGATGTATTCATATCCATCCCAGTAGCTACTTTCCACCAACTCTTGGATATATTGAATAAAGCCTTATTCATTCAAGAGGTAGTTAGAAAACTCTTTAAGAATCCCTTAAAGAAACTTGACATTCTAGAGCTGGGGAGGAAGTGGGCAGAGTGATGATCTAGCTATTTCCCTTACCACCACCACATGTTAGGCCATGTCTTAAGGATTGTATCACTTTTGGGACTAGCTTGAGTGCAACTACAAGTTAAGAGCCATTGTTATCCCTAAGGAATACTTATTAGAACAACCTTTCAGTTCTGTTAGAGTAATCCTTGGGGATACTTGCGATCCTCTTAAGACCAAAGAAGTTTAGGATATCTCCACTCAACCTCAGAAGATCATTTCTAAGATCAAGAACCTTTCCTTGCGTGCAGTAGCTCAAACCTCTAACACCAAGGAAGGTTTGCTAGTTGCAAGGACAACTTCGGGGAGGGTGATAGCCATGGCGGCAAACACCGGGATAGTCAGAGTAGCCAGTCAATACTCCCTCCACTATTGTGCTACCACCTCTTACGCTAGCTCCTCTTCTGAGCGAGCATTGTATCTGAAAAGAGCACTAAATCCCTTACTCCTTACTTTACTTGATTTTGTCATGTACCTGCAAAAAAATTAATGAAGAAAGCTAATTCTAGTTATATATTGTCCACTTTTAATGCTCTTGATTTTATTCTATTAAAAGCTCTCAGTCTAAATAAAATAATAGATTTAGTAGTTCGATCCTTTTTTTTGATTTGAGTCATCCTTCTGAATCAATGTTCACTTGAGATTGACTTGGAGTCAAGCGACTCGAGGATCCCATAGGAGAAGTTGTAGGTATGCAAATGGGAAGGTAAAACTTTCACAAATCGTCATTCCAAGAAGTCCTCAAGTCAACCTATCGTGGCAAAGTTCTACCTCCTAGGGTAGCACCTCGGGATAAAGGCAAGTCATTGGTTCTAGTGTGCAAATAGTCCCTCCATAGGATGCTCCACCCATGGATATGTACGGAGGACCAAGCGAGTTGATTACAATGTCTAGCTCACCTTAGAAAGTTTTTCTAAGTTATGCATATCGCCTTGTCTTATACAAAGAGATGAGGAAATCTCTAATCAAGGCCTTAATTGATCTAGAGATATGCATAGCTTAACTAGTACTAAAGAGGAGGCATGCCACTCGAAGGATATCTTAGAGTTACATTCGTGATGAAGACTTACTCTTAGGGGACGGAGCGCCTCTTTACATTATAGTGGATGTTGGCGGATACATGCTATCAAAGTTTTGGTTGACCCGGTGTATCAATCAACATTATGAGTCTAAAACCCTTGCCTCCTTGAGGATCAACATCTCCAAACTCAAAAGAAAGGATGATGTTGAGAGGATTCAATAAACAAGGTGAGAGGGCTTTGTGGTGTTTATTTTTTATGTATGTGGGACACCCATGGATCATAGGGGTACTTTTTTTTAGGTAATTGAAAAACATTGAGGTATGATATACTATCTTGAAAGATAGAGGCATCACCCTACAATGGATCTAATCACGTAATAAGGACTCTAAAGGCATGATGAGTCTTCAAATGTACGAGAGGTTTTTTCCCAACTTTATATGGATGAATAAAGTAGGGTTTATATTAAACCAGGTTTTTAAGTTCCAATTGGAGGCAAGCCTCCATAGTTAATTACATCTTAGGAAATGAAAATTTTTAAGAATACTCTCAATTAAAGTAGACAATTATCATCTCCAAAGATTTCAAGGTTAGACTATCAAAATATTAGTTGTATTTGGAAAATCAATTAGGAAAGCTCAAGGAGAAGACTTATTTTTGGAATCCAAATGAAATAAGTAGGAAATGCTCATGATACTAGGAAGCCTAGTGAGCATTCCAATCTATCCTATGGTTAGGCTTTATAATTTTGAATTGAGGAGATTTATATATTTTGAGTTTAATTATTATTACAGGCTTATAATCATCCAACACAAGGTTGTGGGAATGCTTAAGAGGTGAGGATTTATGCTCGTAGCCCGAAGGAAATAGCTAACTCAGATCTTAAATCTAGGGACCTTTAGCATGACCTAAATCTTTGCGACAGGTAGACATAAGGGTTTACCTCCACAAGAGAGAATAAATTGTCTGATTTACGGACTTATAACGCGAAGTGGCGACATAACTCCTCCTATGATTTTAAAATCATGTAGTTAGTCTTATGAATTGCAAGATAGCTAAGATCGTGGTGAAAATTTTCAATTTCTCTAAAGAAATGTATACTTCCATCTTCACTCTATAGATAAAATGAAGATAGAAATATACTTTCTTTTTTTATGCATTTGGACACCATAGATCAGATGTTCTTATTAAGGTGATGTGACGAGGAGAAGTGTACTATCTCGAAAGATAGAAGTCACTACCACTACAATGGACTAATCACGAATAAGGACTCCCAGGACAATGGGTGCATGTGTAGAGTTTCTTCCCTACTTTATAAAGAAAAGTAAAGCAGGGTTTATTTTAAACTGGGTTCATTAAGTTCCCTACAGGGGAAAGCCCCATAGTTAATTACATCCTAATGAAGGGGATTCCTTAGGAATACTCTCGATTAAGGTAAATGATCATTATCTCTAAAGATTGCAATAGGTAGGACTATCAATCGATTAGTTTATTTTGGAAGATCAAATGGAATTGATTAAAGAGAGAGTTATTATCAAAGCCAAATGAAGATAAGTAGGAGATGCTCACGATGATAGGAAACCTAGCGAGCATCTCAAACTATCCTATGGTTGGGCTTTACATTTTTAAAATTGATTTAATTTATTTGAGTTGAATTTTTCATTAGAAATTTAGGGCTTATGATTCCACAACACAAGATTGTAAAAATTCCTAGGAGGTGAGGATTTATACTTATGCCCCAATAAAGGGAGAAGAAACCTAAGAACCTAAATCTATGGAGCTTTTGCAAGGGCCAAAAACACAACCTAAATCTAAGGCAAAATTGGGTATATGGTTTACCTCCAGAAAAGAGAGTAAACCACTCTACTACTTGGACTTAAAACTACCTAGGGGTGGTTGCCAACTAACTCCTCCTACAATTTTAAATTCATGTAGGCAAGTCATATGCTTTATGCAAGATAGCTAGGCTATTATTTATTTAGAAAGAGACTAAGTCCTTAAACTCACTCCCTAAGAGACTAGATCATGTAAGGGCATTAAATTGACCTAGATCTAATGCAAAACATATTACATATTATTTTCTTTTTTAGATGATCATTTTGACTCGGGCTTATAGGATTCATATGCCTAATGCATGAGAAGTAACATTATTGGCCAAAATCAATGAGAAGGGAGGATGTGTGGTTCCACCATGGCTCTCAAAGGTCAAGCCAAGTTTCTCAGTAAAGGTGGCCCTCAATCAAGGTGAAACAAGATGCTTTTATGTATGATATTTATAAAGAAATACTCATCCAATTAGGGGTTGCTAATTCTTTTATCTTGATTTTTAACTTAGGCTTTAGTGAGGTTATGAGTTGTTTTAT
>CM038214.1:213547877-213656084 GCA_021442155.1 Cymbidium sinense
GTTTATTTTACTTTGTTTATTTTATTTTTATTTTAGGTTTAGGTATTTTTTAAGTTTATGGTTTACGTTTTAGTTTTTATTTATTTTTAGGTTTAAGTTTTTATTTAGTTTTTATTTATTTTATTTTATTTTTATAGTTTAGTTTAGGTTTTTATTTCTTTTATTTTAGTTTAGCTTTAAGTTTAGTTTATTTTCTTTTTAGGTTTAGGTTTAGGTTTAGATTTTGGTTTATGTTTTTATTTTTTTATTTTATCATTTTATTTTAGTTTAAGTTTTATTTATTTATTTTATTTTTAGGTTATATTTAGTTTAGGTTTAGGTTTTTAGCTTTTTAGGGTTTAAGGTTTATGGTTTCAAGTTTATGATTTAGGGTTTAGGGTTTGGGGTTTAGGGTTTTAGGTTTATGGTTTAGGTTTTAGTTTTAGGGTTTAAGTTTTAGTTTTGGGTTTAGAGTTTAGGATTTAGGGTTTAAAATTTTTTTTAAACAAGAATAAATTCAAATTCAACATTTCTTTTTTTCAATTTCAATAACTAAGTAGCACCCCAAGTTATGTAAGACACAAGCAATGACATAGATAAAAAATGAGCACCCATAGAGCAAATCAAAAACCCTAGATAAGTAGAACTGTCTCTACTATAAAGACATAATTCCATAAGCAGCTGATCGGATTGGTTATTCTTTTGTTTCTCCAGTTCCCATCAGGACCACCCCTGCCTCTCTAGTAGCGAGATCCGCCATCATATCCCCGATCTCTCCTTTTACCACCACCACGGTTGTAACCTTCACCACTCCTCTCACCCCCATTACCACCACTTATTCGACCACCACCTCCATATCCACAAACACCTCCAGATCCCCCACCACCACTGTGATAATTGTCGCCATCGCCTTTGCCTCCACAACTAGATCTAGATTGAGCCTAGTTGACGGTGATCTTCCTATCATTAAGGTTCTTCCCATTCTTAGGGTTTAGGGTTATTTTACGATTTAAGGATAGTTTAGGGTTTAGGGTTTAGGGTTTAAGGTTAGTTTAGGGTTTAGGGTTTATGTTTAGTTTGGGTTTAGAGTTTAGGGTTTTAAGTTATAAGGTTTAAGGTTTAGGGCTTAGGTTTAGGGTTTAGGGTTTTAGGGTTTATTATTTAGGGTTTAGGGTTTAGGGTTTTAGGGTTTATGGTTTAGGGTTTAGGGTTAAGGTTTAGGGTTTAGAGTTTAGGGTTTTAGAGTTTAGGGTTGTAGGTTTATTATTTAGGGTTTAGGGTTAGTTTTAGGGTTTAGGGTTTATGGTTTAAGATTTAGGGTTTAGGGTTTTATTTTTTTAAACTAAGTGAATTGGTAGGTTTAGGTTTATTTAGTTTATTTTTATATTTATTTGAGTTTATTTTATTTTTTATTTTAATTTTGGATTATTTTTTATTTTTTAATTAAATTTATTTATTTTAGGTTTATTTATGTTATTTTAAGTTTTCATTTTAATTTATTTTTTTAGGTTTAGGTTTAGGTTTATTTTTTAGTTGAGTTTATTTTCATTTTATTTTAAGGTTTAAGTTTCAATTTTAATTTTAGGTTTAGGATTATGTTTTATTTTTATTTTTTAGGTTTAGATTTTAGGTTTTTATTTTAGGTTTTATTTTTTAGTTTAAGTTTAGGTTTATTTTTATTCTATTTTATTTTACTTAGTTTAGGTTTAGGTTTAGGTTTAGTTTATTTTAGGTTTTATTTATTTTAATTTAGTTTATTTTAGTTTAGGCTTAAGTTTATTTTATTTTTATTTTAGGTTTAGGTTTTTACTTTAGGGTTTAGGTTTTATTATTTATTTATTTTTTGTTTTTTATTTTTAGGTTTACTTTTTAGGTTTAGGCTTTTACTTAATTTATATTTTATTTTATTTAATTTTAAGTTTATTCTTTTTATTGTACATTTAGTTTTTATTTTATTTAGGCTTTTTATTCTTAGGTTTATTTTTTTTAGTTTAGTTTATTTTTTTATTTCTTTTATTTTAGTTTAATTTAATTTTATTTATTTTATTTTATTTTTAGGTTTAGGTTAATGTTTTAATTTAGGTTTTTATTTTATTTTATTATTTTATTTAGGTTTTGGTTTATTTTTTATTTTATTTTTAGGTTTTATTTAGTTTAGGTTTAAGTTTTAATGTTTTTATGGTCTAGGGTTTAGGGTTTAGGGTTTAGGTTTTTAGGGTTTATGGTTTTAAGGTTTAGGGTTTAAGGTTAGGGTTTTGGGATTAGGGTTTAGTGTTTAGTTTTTAGGCTTTACGGTTTATAGTTTTGAGGTTTTGTGTTTAGGTTTAGGTTTACTTATAGTTTAGGTTAGTTTAGGGTTTAGTTTTAAGTTTGGGTTTAGTTTAGTTTAGTTGAGTTTAGGGTTTTAGGGTTTAGGGTTTTAGGTTTATAGTTAGGTTAGGAGTTTAGGTTTAAGATTTTAGGGTTTAGGTTTATGATTTAGGTTTAAGGTTAGTTTAGGTTTAGGGTTAGTTTAGGGTTTAGGGTTTAGGTTTAGGGTTTAGGGTTGTACATTTAATGTTTATGATTTAGGGTTAGTTTTAAGCTAATGGTTTAAGGTTTATGGTTTAGGATTTAGGGTTTAGGTTTCAGGTTTGTAGGTTTTCTGTTGTACGTTTAGGGTTTAGGGTTTAGGGTTTGTTTTAGGGTTTATGATTTTGGGTTTAGGATTTAGGATTTAGAGTTTAGCTTTAGGGTTTAGGATTTTTTTTTAAATTAAGTAAACCAGTAGGTTTAGGTTTATTTAGTTTATTTAGTTTATTTTTTTATTTATTTTAGTTTAGTTTTTATTTTTTATTTTTATTAAGTTTTATTTTTTTTATTTTTATTTAGTTGAGTTTATTTATTTTAGTTTAAATCTTTTATTTTTATTTATTTTAAGGGTTAGGTTTAGGTTTAGGCTTATTTTTTAGTTTAGTTTTATTTTAAATTAATTTTTTAGGTTTAGGTTTTATTTTTTATTTTTAGGTTTAGGTTTAGTTTTTTATTTTTTTCTTTTTAAGGTTTGGGTTTTAGGTTTTTATTTTAAGTTATTTTTAGGTTTTATTTTTTTAGTATAGGTTTAGGTTTATTTTTAGTTGTTTTATTTTATTTAGTTTAGGTTTAGCATCAGGTTTAGGTTTAGAAATTATTTATTTCAGCTTAGGTTTAGGTTTACTTTATTTTGTTTATTTTATTTTAGGTTTAGGTTTAGGTTTTTTTAGTTTAGTGATTAGGTTTTATTTTTCATTTATTTTTAGGTTTAAGTTTTATTTAGTTTTTATTTTATCTCATTTTAAGTTTATTTTATTTTTATTTTAAGTTTAGTTTTTATTTTTTTAGGTTTTTATTCTTAGGTTTATTTTATTTTTAATTTAGTTTAGGCTTTTATTTATTTTATTTTAGTTTATTTTTATATTTTATTTAATTTTATTTTTAGGTTTAGGTTTAGGTTTTAGTTTATCTTTCTATTTTATTTTATTTTTACTTTATTTAGGTTTATGATTTTTATTTAATTTTTTTATAAGGTTTTATTTAGTTTAGGTTTAGGTTTTTAAGTTTTCAAGGTTTAGGGTTTACGATTTAGGGTTTATATTTTAGTGTTTTATGGTTTAGGGTTTTAGGGTTTATGGTTCTAGTTTAAGATTTAGGGTTAGTGTTTAGGCTTTAGGGTTTAGGTTTAGTGCATTTAAGGTTTAGGGTTTAGGGTTTAAGGTTTATGGTTAGCTTAGGGTTTAAGGTTAGTTTAAAGTTTAAGGTTTACTCTTTAGGGTTTAGGGTTTTTAGGGTTTAAGGTTTAGGGGTTATGGGTTTAGCATTAATGGTTTAAGGTTTATGGTTTAGGGTTAGGGTTAGGGTTAGGGTTTTGGCTTTAGGGTTTAGAGTTTAGGGTTTACGTATTTGAGGGTTTAGGGTTTAGGGTTATCTTAGGGTTTAAGGTTGTTTTAGGGTTTAGGCTTTAGGCTTAAGGTTTTAGGGTATAATGTTTAGGGTTTATGGTTTAGGATTTAGGGTTAGGGTTAGGGTTTAGGGTTTAAGGTTTAGGGTTTTGGTTTTAGGGTTATTTTAGGGCTTAGGGTTTAGGGTTTAGGGTTTTAGGGTTTAGTGTTTAGGATAGTTTTAGGGTTTAGAGTTTAAGGTTTAAGGTTTAGGATTTAGGGTTTAGTGTTTAGTGTTTTGGGTTTTGTGTTTTTTTTTAAATTAAGTAAATAAGTTTAGATTTATTTAGTTTATTTTTTATTTATTTTAGTTTATTTTATTTTTTATTTTTATTAAGGTTAATTTTTGGTTTACTTATTTTAGTTTAGGTTTTTTATTTTAGTTTATTTTTTAGGTTTAGATTTAGGTTTATGCTTATTTTATAGTTTAGTTTTTTATCTAATTTTTTAGTTTTGGTTTTATTTTTTATTTTAGGTTTAGGTTTAGGTTTTTATTTTATTTTTTTAAGTTTATGTTTTACATTTTTATTTTAGGTTTATTTTTAGGTTTTATTTTCTAGTTTAGGTTTAGGTTTATTTTTAATTTATTTTATTATATTTAGTTTAGGGTTTAGGTTTTTTTTCATTTTAGGCTTGGGTTTTTTTAGTTTAGGGTTTAGGATTTATTTTTTAATTTTTTTAGGTTTATTTTTAAAATTTGGTATTTTATTTAGTTTTTATTTTATTTTATATTAGGTTTATTTTATTTTTATTTTGCGTTTAGCTTTTATTTTATTTAGGTTTTTTATTTTTTAGGTTTATTTTATTTTAGTTTAGTTTTAAGTTTTTATTTAATTTTATTTTTGCATTAGGTTTAGGGTTTAGGGTTTAGGATTTAGGGTTTTAAGGTTTAGGGTTTAGGGTTTAGTGGTAGGGTTTGAGTTTTGGGTTTAGGGTTAGTTTAGGGTTTAGTGTTTAAGGTTTAATGTTTTTTAGGGTTTAGGGTTTAGGGTTTAGGGTTTAGGGTTATAGGATTAGGGTTTAGGGTTTAAGATTTATTTTAGGGGTTATGGTTTAGGGTTTAGGATTTAGGATTTAGGGTTTAGATTTTAGGGTTTTTTTAAAAAAAATTAAGTAAATCGGTAGGTTTAGATTTATTCAGTTTATTTTTTATTTATTTTAGTTTATTTTATTTAGGTTTATTTTTTATTTTTTATTTATTTACTTTATTTATTTTTATTTAGGTTTTTTATTTTAGTTTACTCTCTATGTTTAGGTTTATGTTTATGCTTATTTTTTTAGTTTAGATTTATTTTTATTTAATTTTTTAGGTTCTGAATTTATTTTTTATTTTTAGGTTTAGGTTTAGGTTTTTATTTTTGTTTTTTAGGTTTAAGTTTTAGGGTTTTATTTTAAGTTTATTTTTAGGTTTTATTTTTTAGTTTAGGTTTAGGTTTTCTTATGATTTATATTAATATAGACTATAGGGCATAATACCATAGTATACTACAACATTTCAAAACATCTTATAACATCCAAAAACACATCACTATATGCTCAAATAAATGATGCTACATTATACAATAATATATGGTAATATAATATGATTTAGGGTTAGGGTTTAGGGTATTCAAATCTCTAACAGTCAAGGGAAAGTCTCTTGAATACATTTTCTTTAGCATCCATAATTATGTTAGGATTAGGTCATTCTTTAGATCTACTCCTAATGACATCTTTATTCAAGGTTTAGGGCTTAAGGTTTAGGGTTAGGGTTTATAATTAGTTTAGGGCTTTTGGTATAGGGTATAGGGTTAGTTTAGGATTTAGGGTTAGTTTAGGGTTTAGGGTTTAAGGTTTATGGTTTAGGGTTTAGGGTTTGGGGTTGTATGTTTTAGGGTTTATGGTTTATGGTTTTAGGGTTTAGGGTTTAGGTTTAGGGTTTAGGGTTTTAAGATTTAAGGTTTAGGGTTTAGGGTTTAGGATTTAAGGATTAAGGTTTAGGTTTTACAGTTTAAGGTTTAGTGTTTAGGGTTTAGGGTTTTAAGGGTTTACTGTTTAGGGTTTAGGGTTTAAGTTTTAGGTTTATATTTTAAGTTTAAGTTTAGGATTTAGGGTTTAGGGTTTAGGGTGTAGGTTTTAAGGTTTGTTTTAATAGAGAACAAATTCATGTTCAACATTTATTCTTTTCAATTTTGTCAACCAAGTAGCACCCCAAGTTTTTTAAGACATAAGCGATGACATAGATCAAAAATGAGCACCCATAGAGCAAAGCAAAATCCTTAGATAAGTAGAACCATCTCTATTGTAAAGACAGTTCCATAAACAGCACATCAGATTGGTGATTCTTTAGTTTCTCCAATTCTCATCAGAACATCCCCTACCTCTCGTGCGATCCACCATCATATCCCGATCTCTCTCCCTCGCCACCACAACAAGCGCCTCTCTCTCTTCCCACCTCCAAAACCACCATTGCTCCAACCACCACCTCCATATCAACCATCACCTCTAGATCCCCCACCACCACTGCAATAATCTCTGCCTCTGCCTTTGCCTCCACTGTCAGATCTAGACTGAGCCTAGTTAACGGTGATGCCCCTGCCATCAAGTTTCTGCCCATTCTTAGGGTTTAGAGTTTAGGTTTTTATTTTATTTTCTTAGGTTCATGTTTTAGGTTTTTATTTTAGGTTTATTTTTAAGTTTTATTTTTTAAATTTAGGTTTTGGTTTATTTTTAGTTTATTTTATTTTATTTTGATTAGGATTAGGTTTAGGTTTAGTTTATTTTAGGTTTAAGTTTAGTTTATTTTATTTTAGGTTTAGGTTTATTTTACTTTGTTTATTTTATTTTTATTTTAGGTTTAGTTTAACTTTAGTTTAGGGTTTATGTTTTTATTTATTTATTTTTTGGTTTTATTTTTAGGATTAGTTTTTAAGTTTAGGTTTTTATTTTATTCTTATTTTATTTTATTTTATTTTCTTAGTTTAGTTTAGGTTTTTATTTCTTTTATTTTAATTTAGTTTTTATTTTTATTTTTTAATTTTATTTTTAGGTTTCGATTTAGGTTTAGACTTTAGTTTATGTTTTTTTTTAATTTTTTTTTGGTTTTTTATTTGTTTTATTTTAGTGTTTTATTTAGTTTAGGTTTAGGTTTTTAACTTTTTAAGGTTTAAGGTTTATGGTTTAGGGTTTAGGGTTTGGGGTTTAGGGTTTTAGGTTTAGGCTTTAGTTTTAGGGTTTAATTTTTAGTTTAGGGTTTAGGGTTTAGGGTTTAGGATTTAGGGTTTAGGTTTTTTTTAATAAAGGGCAAATTCAAATTCAACATTTCTTCTTTTCAATTTCATCAACCAAGTAAGTTTTGTAAGACATAAGCAATGACATAGATAAAAGATGAGCACCTATAGATCAAATCAAAAACCCTAAATAAGTAGAACCATCTCTATTGTAAAGACATAGTTCCATAAGCGTGGATGGGTTATTCTTGATTTCTCTAGTTCCCATTAGAAATAGCCTCGTCTCTCTAGTAGCGGGATCCGCCATCATATACCCGATCTCTCCCTCCACGACCACCATAATTATAACATCTGTCACTCCTCTCACCTCCATAACCACCACTTATCCGACCACCACCTCTATATCCACCAACACCTCCGATCCCCCACCACCACTATGATAATCGCCACCTTCGCCTTTACCTCCGCCACCAGATCTAGATTGAGCCTAGTTGAAGGTGATGTTCCTGTCATTCAAGTTCTTCCCATTCTTAGGGTTTAGGGTTTAAGGTTAGTTTAGGGTTTAGGGTTTATGGTTAATTTAGGGTTTAGGGTTTAGGGTTTAAGGTTAGCTTAGGGTTTAGGGTTTATGTTTTTTTTGGGGTATAGGGTTTAGGGTTGTAGGTTTTAGGGTTTAGGGTTTAGGGCATAGGGTTTAGGGTTTAGGGTTTAGGGTTTTAGGATTTATTTTTTAGGGTTTAGGGTTTAGGTTTTTAGTTTTTAGTGTTTAAGGTTTATTATTTAGGGTTTAGTGTTTAAGCTTTTAGGGTTTAGGGTTGTAGGTTTAGGGTAGTAGGTTTTGGGTTTAGGGTTTAGGGTTAGTTTTAGGGTTTAGGGTTTAATGTTTAGGATCTAGGGTTTAGGGTTTTATTTTTTTTCAAATTAAGTAAATTGGAAAGTTTAGTTTATTTAGTTTATTTTTCTATTTATTAGAGTTGATTTTATTTTTTATTTTTATTTTTGTTTAATTTTTATTTTAATTTAGTTTAATTTATTTATTTTAGGTTTATTTATTTTAATTTAGGTTTTTCATTTTAGTTTATTTTTTAGGTTTAGGTTTAGGTTTAGGTTTATTTTTTAGTTGAGTTTTATTTTTATTTTATTTTTTAGGGTTTAGGTTTTATTTTATTTTTAGGTTTTGGTTTATGTTTTTTTTATTTTATTTTTTAAGTTTAGGTTTTTATGTTTTATTTTAGGTTTTATTTTTATTTTAGATTAGGTTTATTTTTAGTCTAATTTAGTTTAGGTTTAGGTTTAGTTTATTTTAGGTTTTATTTATTTTTGTTTATTTTATTTTAGTTTAGGCTTAGATTATTTTATTTTTATTTTAGGTTTAAGTTTTTTTTAATTAAGGGTTTAGGTTTTATTATTTATTTATTTTTTTGATTTTATTTTTAGGTTTTTTTTTAAGTTTAGGTTTTTATTTAATTCTTCTTTTATTTTATTTTAAGTTTATTTTATATGTATTTTACATTTAGTTATAATTTTATTTAGGTTTTTTATTCTTAGGTTTATTTTATTTTTTAGTTTAGTTTAGGTTTTTATTTATTTTATTTTAGTTTATTTTAATTTTTTTTAATTTTATTTTTAGGTTTAGGTTTAGGCTTAAATTTATGTTTTATTTTATTTTATTTTTTATTTTATTTAGGTTTAGGTTTTAGCGTTTTAGGGTTTATGGTTTAGGGTTTAAGGTTTTAGGGTTTAGGGTTTTAGGTTTAGGGTTTAAGGTTATAGTTCCAATTAGGGTTTAGTGTTTAATTTCTAAACTTTATGATTCTGATTTTAATTTAGGGTTAGCTTAAGGTTTAGGGCTAGTTTAGGGTTTATAGTTTAGGGTTTAGGGTTTAAGCTTTAGTTTAGGGTTTAAGTTTTTAGAGGTTTAGGGTAGTTTAGTTTAGGAGTTTAGGAGTTTAGGTTTATAGTTTAAGGTTTAGGGAGTTTAAGTTTAAGTTTAGGGTTTAAGGTTTAGATTAGGGATTAAGAGGATTAGTTTAGGTTTAGGGTTTAGGGTTGTACGTTTAAGGTTTAGTATTTAGGGTTCATTTTAAGGTTAATGGTTTAAGGTTTAATGTTTGGGATTTAGGGTTTAGGTGTTAGGGTTGTAGGTTTTGTGTTGTACGTTTAAGGTTTAGGGTTTAGGGTTCATTTTAGGGTTTATGGTTTCGGGTTTAGGATTTAGGATTTAGGGTTTAGGTTTTCTTTTTAAATGAAGTAACCTAGTAGGTTGAGGTTTACTTAGTTTATTTTTTATTTATTTTTGTTTATTTTTTATTTATTTTTATTTTTATTAAGTTTTATTTTTTTATTATTATTTAGTTTAATTTATTTATTTTAGTTTAAATTTTTTTATTTTTATTTACTTTTTAGGTTTAGGTTTATGTTTAAGTTTATTTTTTAGTTTAGTTTTTTATTTAATTTTTTAAATTTAGCTTTTATTTTTTTTTATTTTTTTAAGGTTTATGTTTTAGGATTTTATTTTAAGCTTATTTTTAGGTTTTAATTTTTTAGTATAGGTTTAGGTTTAATTTTAGTTTATTTTATTTTATTTAGTTTAGGTTTAGCTTTTGGTTTAGTTTATTTTAGGTTTAGGCTTAGGATTTATTTATTTTTAATTTTGGTTTAGGTTTACTTTATTTTATTTATTTTATTTTAGGTTTAGGTTTACGTTTTTTTTTTGTTTAGTGATTAGGTTTTATTTTTTATTTACTTTTTAGGTTTAGGTTTTTATTTAATTTTTATTTAATTTTATTTTAGGTTTATTTTATTTTTATTTTACATGTAGTTTTTATTTTATTTAGGTTTTTATTCTTAGGTTTCTTATATTTTTTTAGTTTAGTTTAGGCTTTTATTTATTTTATTATATTTAATTCTATATTTTATTTTATTTTATTTTTTGGTTTAGGTTTAGGTCTCAGTTTCCGTTTCTATTTTATTTTATTTTTTATTTTATTTAGGTTTAGGTTATTTATTTATTTTATGTTTAATTTAGTTTAGTTTAGGTTTTATGTTTTCAAGGTTTAGGGTTTAGGGTTTAGGGTTTAGGGTTTAGGGTTTAGTGTTTTAGGGTTTAGGTTTTTAGGTTTTAAGGTTTAGGGTTAGGATTTAAGATTTAGGGTTTAATGTTTAGGCTTTAGGGTTTAGGGTTTAGTGAGTTTTGGGTTTAGGGTTTATAGTTAGCTTAGGGTTTAGGGTTAGTTTAAAGTTTAAGGTCTACTCTTTAGTTTAGGGTTTTCAGAAGTGTTTAAGGTTAGGTTTTAATGTTTAGGGGTTAAGGAGTTTAGGTTTAGGGTTAGGGTTTGAGTTTTAGGTTTAGGGTTTTAAGTTTTAGGGTTTAGGTTTAGTGTTTAGCTTTAGCATTCTTGATTTAGGTTTAGGGTTTTCTTAAGGTGTACTTTAAGGTTTAGGTTTTGATGGTATAGGGTATATAGGTTTTAGGTTAGTTTAGGGTTAAGGTTGAGGTTTACCATTTAGGATTTAGGTTTAGTTTAGGTTTAAGTTTAGGGTTTAGGTTTTAGGTTTCAAGGTTATTTTAGGGTTCAGTTTAGTGGTTAGGGTTTTAGGGTTTATGGTTTAGTATTTAGGATTTAGGGTTTAGTGTTTAGGGATAGTTTTAGGTTTAGAGTTTAGGGTTTAAGGATTACAATTTAGGGTTTAGGGTTTAGTGATTTGGGTTTAGTGTTTTTAAAAAAAAAAATAAGTAAATCGCCAGGTTTAGGTTAGTTTGGTTTATTTAGTTTATTTTTTATTTATTTTATTTTATTTTATTTTTTATTTTTACTTAGGTTTATTTTTTTATTTGAGGTTTACTATTTTAGTTTAGGTTTTTTATTTTACTTTATTTTTTAGGTTCAGATTGAGGTTTATGCCTATTTTATAGCTTAATTTTTTTATTTAAATTTTTAGTTTTGGTTTTATTTTTTTATTTTAAGGTTTATGTTTTGGTTTTTATTTTATTTTTTTAGGTTTATATTTTAAGTTTTTATTTTAGGTTTATTATTAGGTTTTATTATTTATTTTAGGTTTATTTTTTTATGTTTTAAGTTTTTTATTTTTTTATTTTATTTTATTTTATCTTATTTATTTTAAGGTTTAGGTTTAGGTTTAGGGTTTAGGTTTTAGTTTAGGGTTTAGTTTTTTTTTTTTTAATTAGGTTTTACTTTTATAGTTTTATTTTATTTTATTTTATGTTTAGCTTTCATTTTATTTAGGTTTTTGTAATTTTTAGGCTTATTTTATTTTAGTTTAGCTTTTAGTTCTTATTTAATTTTATTTTTGCTTTTTTACGTTTAAGTTTAGGTTTTAGTTTTGGTTTTTATTTTATTTTACTTTATTTATTTTATATATATATATATATATATATATATATATATATATATATATATATATATATATATATATATATATATATATATATTATATATATATATATATATATATATTTAGTTTAGGATTTTTTTGGTTTTTTAGGTTTAGGTTGTGGTTTTAGGTTTATGTTTAGGTTGTTTTTGGTTGTAGGTTTTAGGGTTTAGGGTTTAAGATTTTGGGTTTAGGGTTTAGGGTTTAGGGTTTAGGATTTAGGATTTAGGGTTTTAATGTTTAGGGTTTAGGGTTTATTATTTGGGTTAGGGTTTAGGGTTTAGGGTTTAGTGTTAGTTTAGGGTTTAGTGCTTTTTAGGGTTTAGGGTTTATGGTTGTAGGATTTTGGTTTAAGGTTTAAGGTTAGTTTTAGGGGTTATGGTTTAGGGTTTAAGATTTAGGGTTTAGGGTTTAGGGTTTCTTTAAATTAAGTAAACTAGTAAGTTTAAGTTTTTTTAATTTATTTTTAGTTATTTTAGTTTTTTTATTTTTTTATTTTAATTTTTAATTTTATTTAATTTAGTTTATTTATTTATTTTAGGTATCTTATTTTAGTTTATTTTGTAAGTTTAGCTTTATGTTTTATGCTTAGTTTAGATTTATTTTTATTTAATTTTTAGGTTTTGGTTTTATTTTTTATTTTTTTGGTTTAGGTTTAGGTTTTATTTTAGTTTTTCTATTTCGTTTTAGGTTTTATTTTAAGTTTATTTTCAAGTTTAATTATTTTCATTTAGGTTTAGGTTTATTTTATTTTATTTTATTATATTTAGTTTAGGTTTAGGTTTAGGTTTAGGTTTTATTTATTTTATTTTAGTTTATTCTAGTTTAGGTTTAGGTTTATTTTATCTTGTTTATTTTAGGTTTAGGTTTTTTTTAGTTTTGGGTTTAAATTTTATTTTTATTTATTTTAGGTTTATTTCTTAGGTTTGGTTTTATTTACTTTTAATTATTATTTTATTTTGATTTATTTTATTTTTATTTTACGTTTAGTTTTTATTTTATTTAAGTTTTTTATTTTTAGGTTTATTTAATTTTTTAGTTTAGTTTAGGTTTCTACTTAATTTATTTTAGTTTATGTTTTATTTTTATTTTAATTTACTTTTTATTTTTTATTTATTTTTACGTTTTATTTTTATCTGAACTACCCCAGCCTCTCGAGTTGCGGGATCCTCCATCATATCCTCGATCTCTCCCTCCGCCGCCATCATTGTTGTATCCTTCGTCGCTCCTCTCACCTCCATAACCACCACTGCTCCGACCACCACCTCCATATCCACTAGCACCTTTAGATCCCCCCACCACCATTGCGATAATCACAGTCTTCGCCTTTGCCCCCACTAGCAAATCTAGACTGCGCCTGGTTGATGGTGGCGATCCTGCCATCAAGGTTCTGCCCATTCTTAAGGTTTAGGTTTATTTCATTAATTTATTTAGTTACTTTAAGTTTAGGCTTAGGGTAAGGGTTTAGTTTTAGGGTTTAGGATATAGGGTTTAGGGTTTAGGCTTTAAGGTTAGGGTTTAGGGTTTAAGGTTTAGAGTTTAGGGTTTAGGGTTTAGGGTTTTAGGGTTTATGGTTTAGGGTTTGGGGTGTTAGGTTTAAGGTTTAGGGTTAAGGCTTTTTTTAAATTAAGTAAACTCGTAGGTTTAGGTTTATTTAGTTTATTATTTATTTTATTTTATTTTTTATTTTTATTTCAATTTATTTTTATTTTTATTTAGTTTAGTTTTTTTTTTATTTTATGTTTAGTTGTTGTACTTTAGGTTTTTTTTATTTTAGGTTATTTTTAAGTTTAGGTTTAGCTTTATTTTTTAGTTTAGTTTTATTTTATTTTATTTTAGGTTTAGGTTTTATTTTTTTTCTAGATTTAAGATTAGGTTTTTTATTTTATTTTTAGGTTTTAATTTTAGGTTTTATTTTAGGTTTATTTTTTGGTTTTATATTTTAGTTTAGGTTTAGATTTATTTTTAGTTTATTTTATTTTATTTAGTCTAGTGTTTATGTTTAGTTTATTTTTGGTTTAGGTTTAGGTTTTATTTATTTTAGTTTAGTATATTTTAGTTTAAGTTTACGTTTATTTTATTTTGACTATTTTAGTTTTTTGGGTTTTGGGTTTATTTTTTTATGTAATTTTTTGGTTTTAGGTTTATTTTTTAGGTTTAAGTTTTATTTAGTTTTAATTTTATTTTATTTTAGGTTTATTTTATTTTATTTTCCATTTAATTTTATTTTATTTAATTTTTTATTTTAGGTTTATTTTATTTTCAAATGATTTTAGATTTTAATTTATTTTATTTTAGTTTACAAGTATTTTTTATTTTATTTTAGGTTTAGGTTTAGGTTTAGGTTTATGTTTTAGTTTATCTTTTTATTTTCATTTTTATTTTGTTTAGGTTTGATTTATTTATTTATTTTATTTTAGGTTTTAATTAGTTTAAGTTTAGGTTTTTAGGTTTTTGTGGCTTAAGGGTTTAGGGTTTAGGGTTTAGGGTTTGGGTTTAGGGTTTAGGGTTTAGGGTTTAGGGTTTAGGGTTTAGGGTTTAGGATATAGGGTTTAGGGTTATAAGGTTTAGGGTTTAGGGTTTAGGGTTGCAGGTTTAGTGTTCAGGGTTTAGGGTTTAGGGTTAGGGTTTACTTTTTTAATTAAGTAAATTCATAGGTTTAGGTTTATTTAGTTTATTTAGTTTATTTTTTATTTATTCGATTTGATTTGACTTTTATTTAATTATATTTTATCTTTATTTAGTTTAGTTTATTTATTTTAGGTTTATATTTTAAGTTTAGGTTTTTTATTTTATTTTATTTCTTAGGTATAAATTTATGTTTAGGTTTAATATTTTGTTTAGTTTTGTTTTTATTTTATTTGTTAGGTTTAGGTTTTATTTTTTATTTTTAGGTTTAGGTTTAGTTTTTTATTTTATTTTCTTAGGTTTACGTTTTATTTATTTTATTTTTGGTTAAGGTTTATTTTATTTTATTTAGGTTTAGGTTTAGGTTTAGGTTTAGTTTATTTTAGTTTTAGGTTTTATTTATTTTAGTTTAGTTTATTTTAGTTTAGGTTTAAGTTTATTTTATTTTTATTTTAAGTTTAGGTTTTTTTTTTAGATTAGGGTTTAGGTTTTATTTTTGAGGTTTAGGTTTTTATTTAATTTTTATTTAATTTTTTTAGGTTTAGTTTTTTCCTTTGTTTAGGTTTCTTTTTAGTTTAGTTTAAGTTTTTATTTATTTTATTTTAGTTTTATTTTTATTTTATTTTATTTTCTTTTTAGGTTTAGGTTTAGGATTTAGTTTAGGTTTTATTTTATTAAATTTTATTATTTTATTTTGGTTAAGGTTTTAAATTTATTTTATTTTTTGGCTTTATTTAGTTTAGTTTAGCTTTTTTTTAAAGTTTAGGGTTTAGGCTTTAGGGTTTAGGGTTTATGGTTTATGTTTTAGGGTATAGGGATTTTTTTTTGAAATCATATAGGGGAATTTTATTTAGAAAAAAAGGGTTACAAGATCCTTAAGAGGATAAACTCAAAACCTCAAAGAGCTACAATTCTTGAGGTAAATATCTAAGTACATCTAAAAGCAAAATAAAAGAGAAAATGAAAGCAAAGATACAAAATGATTAACATAGAGAAGCCAATGGATAGATGCAAAGCTCATCAAGATGAGAGAGAATGCATGCCACTAGGGAGCAAACACAGAGAAAGAGAAAATGCATTTGCAAATATGTACAAAGATAAAATTAGGATGAAATTTTGAAGGTAAGTAAAACCTTTACCCCACATCAAGGAATCAGGGATGAAATTTTTCAAAATTCTCCAAGTTAGAGCAGTAAGAAATATGGATAGTGTTATTCCCAAGTTTAAAAACACATTAGAGAAATCATGAGCTTCTCTAATATGAATCAGACATCTTTAAGGTTGAAGTCACCATTTTGAGAAAGGCTGAAAAGAATCGATCATGATTGCTAGATGATAGGGATGGTAGTAAGCTTATCTAAAAGAGAGATAGGGATATAGTCAGTAAGCTTACTATTGTTCCACTTATTATTCTGCCAGAAAGAGTTCACTTTAATAGCAGTAATGGAGTGGGTAGAAAGTAAATCATCAATAGAGCCACTTCCAGTCCAATTATCTTGCCAAAAGAAGGAAGTTCTAGAGTTAATCCCCCAAGAAATTAAGGATTCAGCCTCCCATTTGATGGAACAAAGTCTTTTCCATACATGAGAATCTCCCACTTTGTAAGGGCAAATGAGAGGGTGCTTACCAGTATTTAGTCATGAATTGAAAGACTATTGTTGCTTCTAAAATTCCAACAAAGAGAAAAGCAGTGATAGCTTCCCTGATTGGCTTAAAGCCAACCTTCAACAAGAGTGCCACAGCTTTTATACCAAGAGGTCCAATGCATTCTTTTAGTAGAATTGTTAGAACCCTAGAAGAATTTATTAAGGAGGCGCAATTCATTAATGGTAGAATTAATTGGCACAATGGTTTGAATAAGATATAAAGGCATGGAGTTAAGGGTACTCTTAATCAAAGCCTACCACCAAATGAGAGTAAATGAAATTCCCAAACAAAATTTTATTAGAGATTTTTTGGATTAACTCATCAAAAGATGTGATCTTTTCTGACCTTTAAAAAGAAAGATATTTAATAAGAAGTTGTTGTTGGAAAATTAGTGATTCTCAAGATTTGGTTGATCTTATTACTAGAGATTTTAGAGGAAGGAATGAAACAACTTTTTCCTTCCTTAATAAAGAGACCACTTTCATTCCAAACTTATTTAAAAAATTCTTAATATTTTTAATGTGATGAATAGAGGCATTGCAAAAGATAATGAAATCATCAGCAAAACTAAGATGAGAGATAGGAAAACCACCTTGAGTTCTAAAAGACATGCTTGGATTATTATTGAAAAGGTCCTAAAGGCTCCTCAAAGATATTCAACAATAATAAAAAGAGAGGGAGACAAGGGATCCCCTTGTCTCAAGCCATGCATAGAAGGGAAGAAACCTAAGGCCTCACCATTCAAGATAACAGAGAACCAAACATTGCTAATACAATTTTTAATGAGGCAAATAAATTTATCAGAAAAACCAAACAAATGATGAATTTGGAAGAGGAAATTCCAAGAGAGGTTGTCAAAAGCTTTAGAGATGTCCAATTTGAATAGGATGTTACCACCTCTGATAGAAGCATCCAGATCATGAATCAGCACTTGGGCAAGAAGAATGTTATCAAATATAGCTCTACCTTTAACGAAACCAGTTTGGTTGAGGGAAATAATTTTAGGAAGTAGAGGACTAATTCTATTGGCAATCAATTTAGCAATTAGTTTATGAAAGAAGGTGCAAAGGCTGATAGGTCTAAAATTGCCCCAAGATTCAGGATTATTAATTTTAGGAATGAGGACAATGGAAGTGCTAGAAAAATATCTAGGTAAGGTATTTCCATTAAGGAAATCAACGACAACATCGACTAAATCAGACTTAATAATAGCCAACAAAGCTAAAAAAATTGAGTTGTGTAGCCTTCAGGGCCAGCAATAGATTCAGCGTTCATGTTATTAAGAATTCTATCAATCACAGCTTCCGTAGGAACCATATTAAGTAAGTGATTGTCATCATTAGTAATTGTTGAGGGAATCAAGTGGGAGTTCGAGATAGCTTCTGAAGGAAGGTTCTTGTTCAATAAGTTTTTAAAATGATGGGTGGCAGAATCTTTAATATCATTATTGTCAGTGATTCAGTTGTCATTATCTCTTTTAATTTTTTTAATAGTTTAATGCTCTCTTTTTTTGGAAAAGAGCATGGAAATCTATTATTTATGCCATAGCAATATGTTTACTAGCGGCCTTTTGCATGTAGTTTCTTCCATATTCGATAGCTAACCAAGTTATCTTTGGCTTCATTCAAGTCCTCAAGTTTAGTGGAATCAGTCAAAATAGCATTTTCAAGAGAACAAATCAATTATTCCATGTTTTTGATATTGGCAAAGAGATTTTTAAAATGATGCTTGTTCCACCAATTAAGGTTTTGTTTAAGCCTTTTAAGCTTAAGCCAGAGGCGAATCATGCCTTTAATAGAATTATCAGGGTGAAGGGGGGCCATCTAGTTGATGGAGACAACATTTAAGAAATCAATGTGTTGGATCCACATATTTTGGAATCTGAATGAGGTAGGGGAGGTTAATCTATTAGAGGGATTTCTGACCGATATCAAAAGAGGAGCATGATCAGACAAAGTTCTGCTCAAATGCTCAACTGAAGTATGAGACCATTGATTGATCCAGAGATAATTAAAAAGAATCCTGTCTAGCTTTTGCCAGAGTCTAGAGTTATGCCAAGTATAATTTGAACCTGAATAGCCAATATCAATCAGATTGTAATCAAGAATCATATTAGGAGAGCAACCTCCCCTTCTTTATGAGGAAGAGATAATAGTGTTAAAATCACCCCCTACCAACCAGGGTTTGTTGACCGAGGAGGCAAAGGTTCTTAAATTATCCCAAAGGATGTTTTTACCTGCTCTATTACAAGAAGCATAAATAAAGGAACCTAGAGCAGAGAAATCACCCAATGAGATGTGGACATTAACTAATTGTTGAAGATCATCAAGGATAGATATATTGACTAAATTATTCCAAACATCAAATTTTATTGCTAATATTATAAAAAATGTTGTGAAAGCCAAGTGTTCTAGCAACATGGTTGATCTTAGACGAGTGTATGAAAGGTTCAATAACAACAAGTAAGGCTATGTTATGAATATTGTAGAGACTTCTAATACGGTTGCAGACAATGAGAGTCCCAATACCTCGAACATTCTAAATTAGTAAGTTGATCATAATAAATTAAGAAAAGAAAAGAAAAGAAAAGAGATAACTAAAGATATAATAAAGCAAGAATAATAGAGAAATACAAACATTTATTTATGGAAGTTAGGGAAGATCTAGTAGTTCTAGTGGAGCTATTAGTGAACATTTTTTGCTTTAATTGATTTTTTTAAAATAGTTTGAAAAGGTCTATCTTTGTCTAGAATCACCATCCAGAGAGACGATTTATGTGATATTTAGAATAGGACTGTATCAGTCAAAGCATTTTTAATGGTAATTTCCCCTTCCTCAATGTTAGAATTAAGCTGAGGGAGTGGGTTAGCATACGTATCACTCTCAAGGGTAGGAGAAGGAAGGGTTATGAAGCCATTAATAGTGCAGATTTCTAGTTCAGTTTCAAAATTAGTTTTTAGATTTTGTTCCATCGTCAAAGGATCAGCTCTAAATTTTTTTTTCAGATTTTGTTCCAACCACAAATTTCCATTCAAATCACCACTAAGGATCATATGAGTCTCCTCGGGTTCACTAGCCGAGAGGGGTAGGTTAGATTGAATCAAGGTATTATCTTGAGGAGGCAAATTATTACGTTAGAAGGATTGATAATCAAGCTATCATTTGCCTCCTCAAGAACCTCATTAACAGTGTCTTTAACTTGCTCAGATTACTCTCCATTAGACAAAGCAGTGGATACAAAATGAGTAGGGGTAGGCGTAGGATTCCCATTTTGAGTGACCTTAGGCACATAAGTAAATTTATTGACTTTATCATTTGATAGAGTAGGATTAGGATCAGCAAATTTTCTTTTAAGTTGTGGATGCAACACAAAACATTCGAATGATCGTGGCCATGAATTTTACAGTGTGTGCAAAAATAGGAAAATTCTCAAATTTAACTTTTTGATTATAATCGAACTTCTCAGAGCCAATCCAAACTTCTTTAGGATGCTTTTTAGAGATATCAATTTCAACCAAAATATGAGTAATAGAAGGTCGTGATCTCATAGCAGTGGCCTGATCAATTTGAAGGAGAAGATAGCAAGCAAAGAGAACTTGATGTGTAACATAATGTATTCTCATATTAGGAAGCGCTAACCATATAGGAACAATTGGAAATTCCTCTTTTATATCAAAAATAGGAGACCATTTTAGAAGTCTCATTTAACAATTAAAAACAAATTAAGAGTGACGTGCAAAAACTATTAAATAATCTAAGTCATTAGAGAGATGAATTAAAACATGCCTTGGATCAATCAATCTGATAATGTAAGCACCTGAAAGTTTAAGGCTATGAAAAAAGATAAGATGTTATCGAGAGTTGGCTGTCGTAAGTAAAATTTAGCAACTAAAGTGAATTCATAAGGCTTCACAAACTTTTCCGCATCTAGATCTGAACACATAATCGCTGGCATGCCACAAAATGAGGTCGAGATCAAATCACCGAAGCATTAGGGGAAAGGTTTACCAGATAATGCATCCTTCAAGTACTTAACTACATGCAGGGTAGCAGATGTTTTTGGATCCACAATTCCACGTAATTTTGATGCTCTAGCTAATGCCTCCAAGATGGAGAAGCACGACTGCGCGGTAAGCAGTTCCTCTGCCATAGAATGAGCAATGGAAACTCACATGAGAGGCCAATCAGAGACAAATGATCAAAGAAATTGATTGAGAATGATCAAAAATTGGCCAAACCATAAGGAAATCGTTATCGGAGGAAGGAAAAAAATGCAAACACCATAGAGCATCGCATTCAGGGTTCGGGTGGGTTTTTTTGGTTTAGGGTTTAGGGTTTAGGGTTTAGGGTTTATGTTTTATGTTTTATGGTTTAGGGTTTAGGGTTTAGGGTTTAGGGTTTAGGATTTTTTGGTTTAGGGTTTAGGGTTTAAGGTTTAGGATTTTTGAGGGTTTAGGTTTAGGTTTTACATTTAGGGTTCATGTTTTAGTTTAGGGTTTAGGATTTTTGGATTTTTTTTATATTAACATAGAATAAATTCAGATTCAACATTTCTTCTTTTCAATTTCATCAACCAGGAAACACACCAAGTTTTTTGAGACACTGGCGACGACATAGATGAAAAATGAGTACGCATAGAGTAAAACAAAAACCCTTGACAATTGGAACTGTCTCTACACTAAAGACACAGTTCCATAAGAAGTAGATCGGATCGGCCATTCTTTAATTTCTCCAGTTTCGATCAGAACTACCCCGACCTCTCGAGTTGAGGGATCCACCATCATATCCTCAATCTCTCCCTCCGCCGCCATCATGGTTGTTTCCTTCATCGCTCCTCTCACCTTCATAACCACCACAGCTCCGAGCATCGCCTCCATCTCCACTAGCACTGCTAGATCCCCCCACCACCATTGAGATAACCGCAGTCTCCGCCTTTGCCCCCACCACTAAATCTAGACTGAGCCTAGCTGACGGTGATGATCCTACCATCAAGGTTCTGCCCATTCTTAGGGTTTAGGTTTCTTTTATTAATTTATTTAGTTACTTTAGGTTTAGGGTTAGGGTTTAGTTTTAGGGTTTAGGATATAGGGTTTAGGGTTTATTGTTTAAGGTTAGGGTTTAGGTTTTAGGGTTTTAGAGCTTAGGGTTTTAGGGTTTAGGGTTTAGGTTTAGGGTTTAGGTTTACATTTTAGTGTTTAAGCTTTAGGTTTTAGAGTTTTAAGAGTTTATGGTTTATGGTTTAGGGTTAGCTTAGGGTTTTGGGTTCATTTTGGGTTTAGGCTTTAGGGTTTATGGTTTTTAGAGTTTAGGGTTTAAGGTTTAGGGTTTACAATTTAGGGTTCTAGGTTTAGGGTTTAGGGTTTAAGGTTAGGGTTAGGGTTTAAGGTTTAAGGTTTAGTGTTTAGGCTTTAGTGTATGTTTAGGGTGTAGAGCTTAGGGTTTAGGGTTTAGGGTTTAGGTTTTAGTTAAGTAAACCAGGAGGTTTAAGTTTATTTAGTTTATTTTTAATTATTTTAGTTTATTTTATTTTTTTATTTTATTTAGGTTAATTTTTATTTTATTTAGTTTAGTTTTCTTTATTTTAGGTTTATTTATTTTAGTTTAGTTTTTTTATTTTAGTTTATTTTTTACATTTAGCTTTATGTTTATGTTTAATTTTTAGTCTAGTTTTATTCTTATTTTATTTTTTTAGGTTTATATTTCATTTTTTATTTTTATTTATAGGTTTAGGTTTTTATTTTATTTTTTTAGGTTTAGGTTTTAGGTTTTATTTTAGGTTTATTTCTAGGTTTTATTTTTTAGTTTATGTTTAGGTTTATTTTTAGTTTATTTTATTTTATTTAGTTTATGGTTTAGGTTTAGTTTATTTTAGGTTTAGGTTTTATTTATTAAGTTTAGTTTATTTAAGTTTAGGTTTAGGTTTTTTTATTTATTTTAAGTTTAGGTTTTTTAGTTAAAGGTTTAAGTTTTATTTTTTATTTATTTTTAGGTTTAGGTTTTTATTTAGTTTTTATTTTATTTTATTTCAAGTTTATTTTACTTTTATTTTACTTTAATTTTTTTTACTTTGTTTAGTTTTTTATTCTTAGGTTTATTTTATTTTTAAGTTGAGTTTAGGTTATTATTTATTTTAGTTTAGTTTAGTTTTGTTAGTTTATTTTATTTTATTTTTTGGTTTATGTTTAGGTTTTAGTTCATGTTTTTATTTTATTTTATTTATTTTATTTAGGTTAAAGTTTTTTTTATATATTTTATTTTTAGGTTTTATTTAGTTTACATTTAGGTTTTTTTAGGTTTTAGGGTTTAGTGTTTAGGCTTTAGGGTTTATCATTTAGGTATAGGGTTTTAGGGTTTAGGGATATGGTTTAGGGTTTACGATTTAGGGTTTAATGTTTAAGCTTTAGTGTTTAGGGTTTTTAGGGTTTTTAGGGTTTAAGGTTTAGGGTTTAGGGTTAGCTTAGGATTTAAAAAAAATTAAGTAAATCGGTAGGTTTAGGTTTATTTAGTTTATTTAATTTATTTTTTAATGTTTTTTAATTTACTGTATTTTTATTTTTATTTAGTTTAGTTTATTTATTTTAGGTTTATTTATTTTAGTTTAGGTTTTTTAATTTAGTTTATTTTTTAGGTTTAGGTTTATTTTTAGTTGAGTTAAATTTTATTTTATTTTTTTTACGTTTAGGTTTTATTTTTTTTGTTTTAAGTTTAGGTTTAGGTTTTTTTTTTTTTTTTTTAGGTTTAGATTTTAGGTTTTTATTTTAGGTTTATTTTTTAGGTTTTATTTTTTAGTTTAAGTTTAGGTATATTTTTAGTTTATTTTATTTTATTTAGTTTAGGTTTAGGTTTAGGTATAGTTTACTTTAGGTTTAGGTTTAGGTTTTATTTATTTTAGTTTAGTTTATTTTAGTTTAGGTTTATGTTTTTTTTATTTTGTTTATTTTATTTTTATTTTAGATTTAGGTTTTTTTTTAGTTTAGGGTTTAGGGTTTATTTTAAATTATTTAGTTTAGGTTTAGGTTTAGGATTTATGTGTTTTAGTCTAGTTCAATTTAGTTTAAGTATAGTTTATTTTATTTTTTTTATTTTATTTTTATTTTTGGTTTAAGTTTTTTTTATAGTTTAGGGTTTAAGGTTTAGATTTTTGTAGGTTTAGGATTTAGATTATAGAGTTTAGGGTTATAGGTTTAGGGTTTAGGGTTTAGGATTTAAGGTTTAGGATGTAGAGTTTTTTTAGTTTATTTTATTTTATTTAGTTTAGGTTTAGGTTATTATTTATTTTATTTTAGTTTATTTTTTTCTTATTTTATTTTATTTTTTTAGGTTTAGTTTTTTGTATATGTTTTTTATTTTATTTATTTTTTCTTTATTTAGGTTTAAGTTTATTTATTTATTTTATTTGTAGGTTTATTTAGTTTAGGTTTAGGTTTTATGGATTTAGGATTTAGTTTAGGGTTTAGGGTTTAGGGTTTTAGGGTTTAGTTTAGGGTTTAGGTTTAGGTTTAGGGTTTAGTTTAAGTTTAGGGTTTTATTTAGCTTTAGGATTTAGGTTTATGATTTAGGGTTTAGGTAGGTTTAGGGTTGGTTTAGTTTAGGGTTTAGATTTTAAGTTTCTTTAGGTTTAGGGTTTAGGATTTAGGGTTTAGGGTTTAGGGTTTAGTAGGTTGGGTTTGGGTAGGGTTAGGGTTTAGGTTTAGGGTTTAGGGTTTAGGTAGTGTTTGGTTTAGTTTTTGGTTTAGGGTTTAGGGTTTAGTTTTATTTTTAGGTTTAGGATTTAGGGTTTTAGTTTAGGGTTTACAATTTTTAGGGTTTAGGTTTAAAGTTTAGGTTTTAGTTTGTTTTAGGTTTTAGTTTAGGTTGAGGTTTTGGTTTTATTTTAATAGAGAATAAATTCAGATTCAATATTTCTTCTTTGATTTCATCAAAGTAACACACCAAGTTTTCTAAAACACAAGAAATGGATGAAAAAGCACACATAGAACAAATCAAAACCTAGATAACTAGAACCATCTCTACTATAAAGACACGTTCCATAAGAAGTGGGTGGGTGGTTCTTAGTTTCTCAGTTCCCATCAACCACCCTAGCTTCTCGAGTAGAGGAATCCACCATCATATCCTTGATCTCTTCCTCTACCACCACCACAGCTATAACCTCTATCGCTCCTCCCTCCTTCATAACCACCACTACTCCGACCACCACCTCCATATCCACCATCACCTCTAGATCCCCAATCACCACTATGATAAATGTTGCCTTGACCTTGCCCTTCTAGATCTAGGCACAGTTGGTCTTGTCTTCAAGGTTCTACCCATTCTTAGTGATTAGGTTTAGGTTTAGGTTTATTAGGTTTTAGGGTTTAAGTTTATTTTTTAATTTATTTAGTTACTTTAGGTTTAGGTATAGTGTTTGGGGTATAAGGTTTAGAGTTTAGGGTTAGAGTTTAGGATTTAGGGTTTATGGTTTAGATTTTAGTGTTTATTGTTTTGGGTTTTAGGGTTTATGCTTTAAGGGTTTAGGGTTTAGGTTTAGGGTTTCGAGTTTAGGGCTTAGGGTTTAGGGTTTAGGTTGTTGGTTAAGTGTTGCAGGTTTAAGGTTAGTTTTAGGGTTTAGGGTTTAGGGTTTACTGTTTAGGATTTAGGGTTTAAGGGTTTTTTTTAAAGTAAGTATATCGATAAGTTTAAATTTATTTAGTTTACTTAGTTTATTTTTTATTTATTTTAGCTTATTTTATTTTTTATTTTTTAACCAGGATTTTTATATTTTTAGTTTGTTTAATTATTTTAAGTTTACAATTTAGTTAATTTTTATTTTAGTTTATTTTTTAGGTTTAAGTTTATTTTTTAGTTGAGTTTTATTATTATTTTTTTTAGGTTCAGGATTTTAGGTTTTTAGGGTTTAGTGTTTAGGGTTTAGGGTTTAAGGTTTTAGGGTTTAGAGTTTTAGGGTTAGGTTTTTGGGTTTAGGGATTAGTGTTTAGGGTTTAAGGTTTAAGGCTTTATGGTTTAGCAGTTGTGTTTAGGTTTAGTAGACTTTTTATTTTTATTTTTATTTTAGGTTTAGGATTTAGGGTTTAGTCAGGGTTTAGGTTTTATGTTTAGAGTTAGGTTTTAATTTAAGTATAGTTTTAGAGGCCTTTAGGGTTTATGATTTAGGGTTTAGTTTAGGTTTAATTTTTTAGGGTATATGCTTTTAAAACTTAGAGTTTAGTGTTATGTTTAGTTTAGGGTTTAGGGTTTATGCTTTTAGAGGTTTAGTGTTAGGGTTTATGGTTTAGTGTTTAGGGTTTAGGGTTTAGGGTTTTTTAATGTTTAGGGTTTTGGGTTTTAGGGTTTAGGGTTGTAGGGTTTAGGATTTAGGGTTTAGGGTTCAAGGTTTAGGATTTAGGGTTTTATTTTTAAATTAAGTAAACCAATAGGTTTAGGTTTATTTAGTTTATTTTTTATTTATTTGATTTGATTTGATTTTTTATTTGTATTTAGGTTTATTTTTTATTTTTATTTTGTTTATTTATTAAGTTTAGTTTATATTTTTATTTTATTTTGGTTTTGTTTTTTTATTTAATTTATTTTTAGGTTTTATTTAGTTTTGGTTTAGGTTATTAGCTTTTTAGGGTTTACGGTTTAGGGTTTGGGGTTTAGGTTTTAGGATTTAGGGTTTTTTTATTTTTTTTTTTGGGTTTAGGGTTTAGGGTTTAGGGTTTAGGGTTTAGGTTTTAGGGTTTAGGGTTTAGGTTTAGGTTCACCACTTGAGATTGACTTGGAGTCAACTCACTCAGAATCCCAGGAGAAGTGTAGGTATGTTCGATGAGAAGGTAGAACTTTCCGAGCTCATCATTCCAAGAAGTCATTAAAGTCAACTTTCCATAGCACCTGGGATACGGGTAAGCAATTCATTATTAATAAACTATGAAAAGCATGCCATCCAAATGCATGTAAACATAACATCAAACAATTATATAAACTAGAAAAGAATAAAATTTTGATGCACTTACCATTATACAAGAGAGAAAACATGGGTAGCCAAGATCTACTTATATACAACCTAGAATATGAAAAATAATTATAATTATATTAAATCTTGGGGGGTCTTCTTTTCGTGATATGTTTTGATTTGGTTTTCTTTGATTTGGATGGTGCTTGCTTTAAAGGCATCATAGGGCACCCCGATAAAGCTAATTTAGCACTAATCTAATTCCTATTATAAAATTACATTTATATGGGAAAAGTAAATCTAACTACATGTGCAAAATAGGAGCTAAATATACATATAATCACGATAAATTGTATTTATAATTTGGACTTAGCACCTTATGGGTAACTATTTTATCTAACTTTTATGCTTAAATATTTAAGCAACCTACAAAATAGCATTTACATTTATTTTTTAAGCATCCTAACCATGTCTAAGAAAACTTGATTGGGTAATCATCTTCATGAAGCATACAGAAACATCTATAAAATAATACATCATAAAACTAAAGCGTACATCATGACACATCTAACTTAGAATAGAATGACAATTCTAATGTGTATTAAGGCTTGTGTTGTACATCTTGTTAGGCATTAG
Organism: Cymbidium sinense; assembly: GCA_021442155.1. Taxonomy (NCBI): domain Eukaryota; kingdom Viridiplantae; phylum Streptophyta; class Magnoliopsida; order Asparagales; family Orchidaceae; genus Cymbidium; species Cymbidium sinense. The sequence continues at coordinate 213,574,256 of CM038214.1, forward strand.
TGTTGTATTTTCTAAGTGTGAAGGATTCAATTTAACATAAGGTTGATTTCATGAAGTAGTTTAACCATTTGAGAATTTTAATGTGTTTTCTTTTGTTTCATTTGATTACACTTAGCAACTTCATGTTATAAAGAGAGGAAAAAAGTTGCCCTCTTTCATACCTACCTTAAGTAACTTTCTAAAGTATATTAATTTTGATTTAGTTCTCTTTAGTGAGGTAAAGTAAATGGTTTAATTAATCTTAAGTTTAGGTTCACTTTAAATAATCTTATTCAAAATGAAAGTCATCTTAAGATTAATTGAATTGAATTGATAACATGACATATATTAAATCTTTCCTTTCCATCACATGTAACATGCATATGATTTAATCCTAAGTGTATCTACATGCAACATGTTTTAGCACAAAATGATGAAATGTATACATGCTTATAATTTATATTTTATTTGATTGAATTATTTAAACATATCAATTTAAAACTTTATCCAAATTCTTATAAAATGGATATAAGAATGAAATTAAATAGGCATGTGCTTGTTAAACTAATGAGGTAATCAAATCTCCTTGAGCTAAAGCCCTATTCTCAATATTTCTAGACTATATACCAATTTGCATTCAAACATATGTAAATTTGTATACATGAACATCTGTAACAAATCATATGGCTAATAAATTCAACCACTTAGTCAATTATGAATGCATTGTAAAATGGATTTTCATTAACTAATCACATATACATATACATGTCAAGGATATAGGCAGTATGTGTCATTGTTAAACCGGAAGTGATGTAATCAAATGACATCCATGGGGCTAACTAAAGCCTCATATTCTCGAGATGTGTGTATATACTTGCTTTTCTTGGACACATGGATGTATACATAAATGAGGAAAGAAAATCATGCAAGATTGTATATTTTGTTTGATTTAATCACTTATAGATATGAATTAAAGCTCTATCCAAATTATAATGTTTAAATACATAAGAATGATATCAAATGGGTACATGTATTTGTTAAACTTGGGAAGTGAGGAAATCAAATGACCTCCTTCTAGCTTAATCTTCATGTTAATGTAATATATATTACCATTCAATCTTATATAAATCAACATATGAATAGAGGAAAGAGAACTCAACATTCATAAACTTATAATAAGCACATGAATTTCTTATGTATTCATAACCATCATAACATATATATTATTATTTATTTATAAGCTTTTGAAAAATACATTTGGATTTAATAATGATAATAGCCAAACATATATTAAAAGATGGATTTTATTTTACTTGATTTTGAAAAGATGGATGCATGAATTCAAATGACATACCAAATTTAACATGATTGGAAGAGGAATATCAAATTTAAATATGCATTCATTCAACCAAACTAGTTCTTAGGATAATGAAATCAAATAAGATTATTTAAAGCAAACCAAAGCTTCTTTATTAATTAAGTTTTGGATTTTATTTGATTTAAAAGGAGAAGAGAAATCATCACTGTTGTTTTAAACCCATTCCACATTAGTCTTTAATTTAATGAAATGTAATTAAGTTTATTTTATGGTTAATTAAGTTGAACCCTTAATTAGATGAATAATTACCCTTACCTATGTCACCTTAAAGTAATTAACTAAATAGTTATGAGCCAACATGATATGCATGGAAAATAAACTTTCATGATCTAGAAATAAAAGGGGCCTGAAATTCTCATGACTAATAGTTAATTTTATTGACCTAATTAATTACTCTTATGGTTTTCCACACATGTGGACGAACCATAATTTCATTAAACTCTTTTGGTTATTAAATACCAAAAGATCTACATTGATTTAATTAATTAAGAATGTGATTATGATTTGATTTGGTTAAGTGATTTAATTAATTGTTAAATATTAATTAATTTCATTTTATAAAGGGTGAAATGAACTTGGGAAAGGGTCTCAACCTTATTTCTTAGTTCACTTATGTTGAACAATGATTAATAAACTTAATTAACTAATTTATTTTATTCATGGATTAATTAATCATTAATTAAAAGTAGTTAAGGTTTAATTAGTCAATATTTAGTTAAGTGAGAAATAAATCCCAATAAAAATGAAGGTAGAGGTCATCCCACTAAATTAACCCACAAAATTTGGGATTAATTCAAATAATTAAGAGTTATTAAACTAATAAACTTTGTAATTAAACCTTAAATACTATTCCAAATTATTTAAGATCATTTTAGTTAATTTTTTTTTTTAAATACCTTTAAAATGAGTAATTATTTTGATTTTCCTATTTCTCGATGGATTTTATGATTTTTATAAGTTTCACCATTAAAATTGATTAATTAAGCTAATTAAAATAATTCTATTGGCGTACATGATTCTAATGTGACACACTTTCCAGATGGCATCGTGAAACTTATCTAACTCAGCACCTATGTGGCGCTGGCAGAAGTGCTTTCTTGTCCACCGTTAGGTCTAACATCAGACGATTATGATTAATCCCATAGCTTAATAGATTAAATTAGATTTATCTAGCAGATTAATCACAAGATCCATTCTCATGTGCAATGGATGGTGTGTGATTAATATCATGAGTGAAGAGAATGGAGTCTATCCACCATTGCTCACTTGATTCAAGCTTACTCAAGCTATCAACTAAAGGATCCCTCACCTTAATCAATCGAGGGTATCCAAGCCATTTTGCTAAGGAATGATTTTTAGAAACCCACCACAGAGCCCAAGACCCACTTGAATGATTGAGGAAGGTTCATCTAGTGGAGATAAAGCCCTGTTGAGAAACAATTGGATCAATTCCTTAATGTTCACTCTAAAGGCCATGAACCAATGATTTGGAGCTTAGCTTTGATCAGTCCTATCTCGAAGCTTAGAGATGATTTGTTGTTGCTTTCATAGGGAAGGTGCGTGAAAAGTTAATTTGAGTTTGATAGAGAAATGGGGGAGTTAGGTCAGAAATGGGAGTGTCATATTTTGAGATGGATGGGAATGGCATTTTCGGATCAAAGAATGAGCTTGGGAGCTTAGGGAATGGCTCTAGCAGCTCGTCTTGGGTAGCTAGGGATATAATAAATGATTTTTGTGTATGTGTTTGAGTGTATACCCCCTTTCATCTTGATCAAATGGTGAGATCATATTTGGCTTCAAGTGGCCGTCCGACCATCTTAGGGAGTCGTGGGTGGCGAGGAGGTGAGTTCACTCAGCTTGGTTGGTTGAAGGTGTGGAGGAGGCTGGCAAGGAAGAATCATGGGTGTCTTATGGGTTTCAAATACTCCAATGAGGAGGGTGAGGTGATTTCACCTCCCATGGGTCATGACCGACCCAACCACCCCTTGGTTGAGTTGGAAGGTCCTAGGCTTAGGTGGACCATTGGCAGTGAAGTGGCCAAGGAATGGAAATGACTACTTACATGGGTGAATTGTCTCACCCTTGTCCAAGAATAGAATGATCATTTAGCATTGGATTTGATTTGGGCTGATTTAAAATGAGCCAAAAGGTTACAATTTCAAGTCAATTGGAGTTGACTTGGTTACATTTGGCTCAATTTGACTCATTTTGGTCAAATTGGGTTAGGTTGGGTCAAGTAGACCAATTGGTCAAATTGGGTCAAACCAAAGTTCATATGACCATTTGGGATGTTTTGGTTCAAATAGTTTGGTTTAGTTTGGCTTAGATTTGATTTTGGCTCATTTGAATTCATTTGGGTCAAATGGGTTAAGTTGACCAATTTAACTAAATTTGCCAAATTATATTGGGTTGGGTGTTGGTTTAGGTTTAGTTGACTAATTGAAGATGATTGCAGGGTTTTAATTAATTTGTATTTGGTTTTGATTTAGGCCAACTTGAACCTTTAGGTCAATTTGGGCCAAGTAGGTAAATTGGGTTTAATTGGGTCCAATCATGGCTTTGGTCAAGTTCAACAATCAATTTGGAATGAACTTGAGTCATTGGTTGTAATCAATTTGGTTTAGATTTTTATTTGACCCAATTTAGTCTTTTAGGTCAATTTGGGTCAACTTGGGTCAAGAGGGCCAATTGGGTTTGGTTTGACTCAATTCAAGGTCAAGTCATATTCAAATATTGATTTTGATTTAGTATGAATCATTGGTTTCAAATTTGGCTTGGGTTTTTATTTGTTTGGGTACATTGGTTAAGGAATTGACTTGGTTTTTGAATTTTGACAATTGATCAAATTAGGGTTATCAACAATCATGATGGAAGATTTTGATGGGAATGGTTCAATCAATTTTGGGTAGGATTAAAACTTGGCTCAAATAGGTCAAATTGGCCTATGGGTCAAGTGGACCAATTGCATTTAGTTGGCTTGATTTTGGGTTGAGTTTGATTTAGTTGAGTTTATATATATGGTTGGGATTGACATAAATTTAGTTGCAATTAGCTTAGGTTTAAATGGGTTTTGGTTCATTTGAACATTTCAAGTCAAAAAGGTTGAGTTTGGTTTGACTTGGGTTGATTTTGGTTTGGCTTGATGATTGTAGATTTCATTTATATTTATGAATATGATTGAAGGTATGATTGATTCATGAGAAAATCAATTGAATTTGTGTTTTGGAATGAAGGAATTTATCTAAGTCCATGGAGTAGGTTCATGTGGCTTAGGTTTGGATTGTGATTTGGTTTGATTTAGTTTTCATAATTTAAATGTATATTTCATTTAAATTTGTGAAGATGATTGAAAATATGATTGATTTCAGAAAATCAATTGAGTTTGACGAATTGGAGTAAGATTTGGCTAAATCCATGCAATTGGTCATATGGCTTTGGAAGGGTTTTGATGATTTAGTTTGATTTAGTTTTGATAATTTGAATTTAGATTTGATTTATATTTAGGAACATGATTGAAGATATAAATTTATTATGAGAAAATCAATTGATTTTGGAATGATTTGGATTAAGATTTGGCTAAGTCCATGGGATAAGTCATATGGCTTAGGAAGGGTTTCAAGTTTGGATTTGATCATGGGTTTCAATCATTTGGTTTTGGAATTTGGGTTTGAATTTGGATTTGAATTTGATGTTTGAATTGAACTTGAGGTTTGAGAACGTGAACATGGATTTGATTTGGGTTGTAGGGTAGGTGGACTATCCTAATCTTTAAGGCATAACCTAATCTTATGGTTAACCCTTCTAATTCTTTAGGCTTAGGTTAAGTGTTTACTTAATTTTTAGAAGTTTCTTATAACTAGGGAAGTCTTAGTGTCTAGAAGACTCATAAGTCTAAGATGGGAAGATTGAATCTACACTCTAAAAGGGAGGTCAACAAGCCTTAAGCTCCATAGTGTTGCCCTAGGAGATAGATGATTGGAAGACTGAAGCAAAGTTTCACATTATAGACTCGGATACATCTCTCAACGATTTGCTTGGGAGACCATGGATACATGAGAACAACATAGTTCCATTCTCTCTACACTAGTGTATGAAGTTTGCGAGAGGTGGGATCATCTATTGTGATAAAGGAGATCTCATGCCATTTATAGTTCATGAGGTTGGCATATATGAGGATGTGGCTTACTACCTCCCTCAAATTCAATAAGTCTATTCTCACAAACTTGGCCAAAGTTTAAAAAAAAAAAAATTTAAAAATAAAAAAAAGAAAAAAAAAAGAAAAAAAAGAGAAAATGAAAAAGAAAATAAAAGGGGGTAGAAATAGACTTGGAGGAGAAAGTGGAGCATGACATTAGATTCCACCCACAATTCGTTATTCTGTTTGAACATAAGGGTAGGATGACCTGACCTCCACCAGGTAGAGGAAAAGGCTAGTTTAGAGGCAGTCCTAGGGGTGGAAAACCTCCTTATTGTCCACCCAATAGAAGATGTGTCCCAGAATAGGTACACACTATCCATATAGACTTAGAATCTAGTTCATAGGATGAGTCTTATATGATTAGCACACCAGCCAGCTATTCTTAGCAATAGATTCTCTTGGAGGTGACACTTGAGCCAGATAGCTATGAAGACTAGGCTCAAAAGTAAAGCATAAGTTTATCCAAGTCTATATGTGAAATAGTTAGGCATAAGTTGGGAACCTTAGCTCTAACCCCACTTTTCCCTAAAAAAGCTAAGGGTTTGGTAGTTAAGGAAGCACTTAAGTCATCCACAGGTGTGAAGACTCAGAGGTTCTTCCTGGGGGCATCATCCTCAAGCCAAGAAGTTGATGTAGAACTTGAGGATGATTCATATAAAGATTTTATAAAATAAACTTTTGATTGGTACTTGCCTTGTGTTCATAATTTAACAAATAAATGGTTAATCCCACATACTTGGTTAAAGCATAAGTTAGACTACTTTGAAAGAATATAGAAGAACAAATGCAAAAGCATTCAATCAAGACTAGACTAAGATTCAATATAGTGGGTCCAGTCGATGATGACCATTATTGCTTTGTCATCACCAATCATTTGGAATCTGATAGGTTATTTTCTAATCACATTAAATCATGTGAGGAGCTGTGCTTAGAATCTTCAGATAATATAGATGATTTTGAAGTTAAAGATGCACCACCAGAGTTTGAAGAAGAGATCAAGTCAACCATCGATGAGCTCAAGGAAATCAACTTAGCGAAGAAGATCCATGCATACATCAGTTCTTTGTTGAATGAAATTGAAACCAATGACTTAGTTAGAATATTGATTGAGTTTAAGGACTACTTCACATTGAGTTATGAAGAAATGCTCAGATTGGCTCCTAACGTAGAGGTCCATAAACTAGCAATAGAGCCTACTTCTAACCCTATCAAGCAAGCTCCTAGATGCATGTGATTAAACATGGAACAACAGGTCATTTCTGAAGCTAAGAAGCTGATCAATATTGGCTTCATCCGAGAAGTAAAATAACCTACCAGGTTACCCAACGTCTTCCTAGTTACAAAAAATAATGGCCAAATTCACATATACGTCAATTTTAAGAATTTAAATAAGGCATGTCCAAAAGATTAATTTCTAAGATTAATCTTAGAGTTGATGGTGGAGATTGCCTCATCTTATGTAGTCTTCTCTTTCATGGATGTCTCATCTAGATATAACCAAATAAAGATGGCCCTTGAAGATGAAAGAAACACTACTTTTAGAACACAAATTAGAATTTATTGCTATAAGGTCATGCCTTTTAGCCTTAAAATGCAGTGCTACATTCCGATTAGTAACTTCGAATCTTTGATGAACTTATTCATCATCAAGTCGAGTGCTATGTCGATGATCTCATGGTCAAAAGTAGAGAAAAAGATGACCATCACTTTGACTTGAAGTAGTTTTCAAATAGTTAAGATAATTTAACTTCAAAATGAACCCTCTAAAGTGTGCATTCGGATTAGCTATAGGGAAATTCCTTGGGTTTGTTGTCCACAGGGAATTGAAATCGATCAAAGAAGATCAGGTGATATTAAAATACCACCCCTAAAAGTTTAACTCAACTCGAGATAATTCGGCGGTTACCATATCTAAGATGCTTTATATCTAACATATCGGAAGATGTCACCATTTCACACTTATCAAAAGGATGCCAAGTTCAAGTGGGATGATAAGTGTGAGCATGCCTTCAAAGACATCAAGCATTACGATGATGCGTTGGATTCTAGTAGCCCCTATCCGGGCAAGACACTCATACTTTACACTACATTAGATGACTCCCTTAGTGCTTTGTTAGACCAAGCTAATAATGAAGGGAAGGAAAATGCACCCTACTACCTCAGTCATCATCTAATACCTGTTGAGGCTAATTATCCACCCATTGAGAAGCATTGCCTAGCATTAGTCTTTGCATCCTAAAAGCTATAGCATTACATGCTTCCTCATAAGGTGAACTTAATCTCTAGAACAATCCACTACAATATCTCAAGACACGGCCGACATTATTCGGATGATTAGCACAACTGTCCATGATCCTCTTACAGTTTAATATTACCTTCATACCCCTCCATGCGGTGAAAGAATAAGCACTAGTGAATTTCTTAGTGGCACACCCACTTCTTGCTGACTCTCCACTTAGTGATGAACTCCCCGATGAACAAATCATGAACTTAGGGGAAACTAGCATTCACCATTGGGAGATGTACTTTCATGGTGCGACTTTCTCTCAAAGAGAAGAAGAACCACAATCTACTATTCTTGGAAAGGTAGGGGTATGAATAGTTCTCTTAAATCTAGACCGTGATGCGATGAGATTTGCATATCATCTTTACAATCCTTGCAACAATAATGAAGTCAAATTTGAGGCTCTAATTATCGGTCTAGAATTAGCCGTTACTCTAAGCATACAGAACATCAACATCTTTGGGGATTCTCAGCTAGTTATCAACTAAATCACTGGGTCCTACAAGGTTAAAAGGCTCAAACTCCATCACTACCATAAGTACACCATAGAGTTGTTAGCCAAAATCCCAAAGGTTGCCATTTATAAGATTCCTCAATAAGAGAATGTTGAAGCATATACTTTATCCAAGCTTGCCAAGGAGTTGGCATGTCTAGAGGATGAGTCCATATCAATAAATGTCCAAAATAGATAAGTCTTATCCCATATTGATATTGAACTCATCAAAAAGTACTCTCTTGAACGGGAGGTTTCCATTGACAAGAAGGAGGAGGAGTTAAATTGGAGGCATCCATTCATGGATTACTTAAATAAAGGAAAACTACCTCAAGAGAAGTCCCAAGCCTATCAGATGAAGCGGAGCTTTCCACACTCTTGTTGATGGTGTCTTGTAGGCTCTTTGATCATATATGGTTATGGTGTTTATACAAGTACGAAGCCCGTGAGATCGTGACTGAGGTACACTTAGGATTATGTGCAGCCAACCAATCCAGTTCAAAGATGAAAGCCAAGATCAAGAGACTAGGATACTACTAGCCATTGATGATTAGAGATTGCATGGATACGGCTAGGCAATGCTAACAATGTCAAATACACGATGTGGTCCTACACCAACCACCCAAAATTCTACATCCTACATTAGCCTTATGTCCATTTGAGTGTTGGGATACCGACATAGTCGATCCGAGTGATCATCATTTTTCCAAGAGTCATTGGTTCATCTTAGCTACTACTAACTACTTTTCCAAATAGGTGAAGGTGATTTCACTCAGAGAGGTCACAACTTAGCATGTGCTCTAATTTTTTAAGAACCATATTGTGTATAGGTTTAGAGTACCTTGATGAATTATATCTGATAATGGTACTACATTGAACAGCATCGAGATCAACAACTTTGCCTAGAGACACAGCATAGATTGGAGATATTCTACCATCAACTACCCGAGGAAAAATGGCTTAGCAGAAGCCTTCAATAAACTATCATTCAAATACTAAAGAAGACACTCGATAATAATAAGTGACAGTGGCATGAGCAGTTAGTTGAAGCCTTATGAGCCTACCACACCACATATAAAACTCCAACTCAGTCCACTCCTTTCACTTTAGTGTATGCATCTGAAATCATTGTATCATTAGAAGACCAACTCCCATCACTAAGGATAGATGTGAGTAGCAAGATCACAAAAGAGCAGAATGCCAAGTTGCACTTAGAAGAGCTCAAAGGTTTGGAAGAGAGATGCCTGTGTGCATGCTAAAATCTTGAGTTGTACAAATCTAAAATTATTCAAGCTAATAATAAGTTTTTCTATCCTAGAGCTTTTCAAGTAGGAGAGCTTATTTTAGTTCTAAGGAGACTGATTGTTGGCCATCATAAGATGGGAGGGAAGTTTGAACCCACTTGGGTAGGCCCTTTTTTCATAGAGAAGGCCTACCAAAAAGGATCTTATCAGCTTATTAATCATAAGGGAGAGCGCCCAATGCTTCCAGTCAATGGGCTCTACCTAAATAAATATTATAAATCATGTTTGAAAATAATTATCAATAATGAAAATTCCATTTTGAATTCAATCTCTTCCATGTTGAAAGTATTCTTGTTTACAAATCTACCATGATGTTTTTGGTAGGTGCAAGGAAACCTAGCGGCATCCATCCTTCATCGACACAGCACAAATACAAACTACACACAAACATATAAAACAAACACATATCTTTTATCTCGGGCAACTCTGAGTTGAGATAATGCCCCTAGTGACACTCACACAATAGCTGCTCTAGGTCGGGTTGACGTGCTACCCTGCTAGTGTATCACCCAGTGGTCTTCTTGCTTTGGAAGATGTAAGTCTATTGTGTTTTCCTTTCTTACTTGGCCAATGCACAACATAATATACTAAAACATTTTAAAATATCTTATAACATCCAAAAACATATCACTATATGATCAAATATATGATGTTATATTATACAATAATATATAGTATTATAGTATGATTTAGGGTATTCAAATCTCTAATAGTCAAGAGAAAGTCTCTTGAAAACATTTTCTTTAGCTACCATTACTATGTTATGATTAGGTCATTCTTTAGATCTACTCCTAATGACATCTTTATTCATGGTTTAGGGTTTAGGGTTTAGGGTTAGAGTTTAGGGTTTAGGGTTTAAGGTTAGGTTAGGGTTTAGGGTTTGCAATTTAGGGTTTAGGGTTTAGGGTTTTAGGGTTTAGAGTTTAGGGTTTAGGGCTTTAGGGTTTAGTGTTTAGGGTTTAGGGCTTTAGGGTTTAGGGTTTAGGGTTTAGAGTTAAGTGTTTAGGGTTTAGGGTTTTTAAGTTTTATGGTTTATCATTTAGGGTTTAGGTTTTAGTTTTAAGGTTTAAGTTTTAGTTTAGGGTTTAAGGTTTTTTTTAACAAAGAATAAATTCAAATTCAACATTTCTTCTTTTCGATTTCATCAACCAAGTAGCACCCCATGTTTTCTGGGACACAAGCGATGACATAGATCAAAGATATGCACCCATAGAGCAAAACAAAAACCTTAGATAAGTAGAATTGTCTTTACTCTAAAGACATAGTTCCATAAATAGCAGATCAGATCAACCATTCTTCTATTTCTCGGTTCCCAGAACCACCTCTCGGTAGCGGGTCCACCATCATATCCTTGATCTCTCTCTCTGCCACAACTACAGTTGTAACCTCCGTCGCTCTTCCCACCTCCATAACCACCACTACTCAGACCACTGCCACCATATCCACCAACACCCCTAGATCTCCAACCACCACTGTGATAATCACTGCCTCTACCTTTGCCTCCACCGTTAGATCTAGACTAAGCCTAGTTGATGATGATGGTCCTACCATCAAGGTTCTGCCCATTCTTAGGATTTATGGTTAGTTTAGGGTTTAGGGTTTAAGGTTAGTTTAGGGTTTTGGGTTTAGGGCTGTAGGTTTTAGTGTTTAGGATTTCGGGTTTAGGGTTTAAGGTTTAAGCTTTAAGCTTTTAGGGTTTAGGGTTTACGATTTAGGGTTTTTGGGTTTAGCGTTTAGGCTTTAGGGGTTAGGGTTTAGGGTTTAGGGTTTATGATTTTAGGGTTTAGGGTTTAGGGTTTAGGGTTTAGGGTTTAAGTTTAGTTTTAGTATTTAAGATTTAAGGTTTAGGATTTAGGATTTAGGTTTTAGGGTTTTTATTTTAAATTAAGTAAACCGCTAGGTTTAGGTTTATTTAGTTTATTTAATTTATTTATTTTTTTGAGTATATATTTTTTTATTTAGGTTTACTTTTAGGTTTTTTATCTTAGTTTATTTTTATGTTTAGGTTTATTTTTTAGTTGAGGTTAATTTTTATTTTATTTTTTAGGCTTAGGTTTTATTTTTTATTTTAGGTTTAGTTTAGGTTTTTTTTAATTATTTTAGGTTTAGGTTTTAGGTTTTTATTTTAAGTTAATTTTTATGTTTTATTTTTTAGTTTTGGTTTAGGTTTATTTTTAGTTTATTTTATTTTATTTAGTTTAGGTTTAGGTTTAGGTTTAGGTTTAGTTTATTTTAGGTTTAAGTTTAGGTTTTATTTATTTTAGTTTAGGTTTAGGTTTATTTTATTTTATTTACTTTATTTTTATTTTAGGTTTAAGTTTTTATTTTTAGTTCATTTAGGTTTTAATTTTTATTTATTTTTTGGTTTTATTTTAGGTTTATTTTTTAGATTAGGTTTTTTATTTAGTTTTATTTTATTTTTGTTAGGTTTAATCATTTGATGTTTTATTTTATTTATGTTTTTTTATTCTTAGGTTTATTTTATTTTTTAGTTTAGTTTAGCTTTTATTTATTTTATTTTAGTTTATATTAATTTTTTTTAGATTTTTTAGGTTTTGGTTTAGGTTTTAGTTTAGTTTTTTATTTTATTTTATTATTTTTATTGTATTTTAATATAGGTTTTTTAATTTATTTTCTTTTTAGGTTTTATTTAGTTTCGATTTAGGTTTTAAGGTTTTAAGGTTTTAGGGTTTAGGGTTTAGGATTTAGGGTTTAGGCTTTAGGCTTTAGGGTTTTAGGGTTTAGGGCTTTAGGGTTTAGGGTTTAGGTTTAGTGTTTATGGTTTAGGGTTTAGTGTTTAGGCTTTAGGGTTTATGGATTTTAGGGTTTAGGGTTAACTTAGGGTTGAGGGTTAGTTTAGAGTTTAGAGTTTAGGATTTCAGGTTTAGGGGTTTTAGGATTTAACGTTTAGGGTTTAGGGGTTTTAGGATTTAGCGTTTAGGGTTTAGGGGTTTTAGGATTTATGGTTTAGGGATTTAGGGATTAGGGTTTAGTTTGGGTGATGGTTAGGGTTTAGGGTTTAGTGTTTAGGGTTTAGTGTTTAGGGTTATTTTAGGGTTTAGGGTTTAGTGTTTTTTAGGGTTTAGGGTTGTAAGATTGGGTTTAGGGTTATGGTCAGTTTTAAGGTTTATGGTTTAGGATTTATGGTTTAGGGTTTACGATTTTTTTATCTTTAAATTAACTAAATCGATAGGTTTAGGTTTATTAAGTTTATTTTTTATTTATTTTAGTTTTTATTTTTTATTTAGGTTTATTTTTATTTTTATTTAGCTTAGTCTATTTATTTTAGGTTTATTTATTTTAGTTTAGGTTTTTTATTTTAGTTTATTTTTTGGTTTAGCTTTAGGTTTATTTTTTTTTTAGGTTTAGGTTTAGGTTTTTATTTTATTTTTTTAGGTTTAGGTTTTAGGTTTCTATTTTAGGTTTATTTCTATGTTTTTTTAGTTTAGGTTTAGGTTAATTTTTTGTTTATTTTATTTTATTTAGTTTAAGTTTTAGGTTAAGTTTATTTTAGGTTTTATTTATTTTAGTTTAGGTTTAGGTTTATTTTATTTTATTTATTTTAAGTTTATTATTAGGTTTTAGGGTTAATTTATGATTTAAGGTTTATGGCTTAGAGTTTAGGGCTTGCTGTTTAGGGTTAGTGTTAGGGTTTAGTGTTTAGAGTTTAGGATTTAAGGTTTAGGATTTAGGGTTTTAGGGTTTAGGTTTGTAGGTTTAAGGTTTAGGGTTTAGGGTTAGTTTAGGATTTAGAGTTTAGGGTTTAGTGTTTAGGGTTTAGGGTTAGCTTAGTGTTTAAGGTTTAGTGTTTTTCAGGGGTTAGGATTCAGGGTTTAGGGTTTAGGGTTGTAGGATGAAAACTAAATCGAGAACAAGGATACTACTAGTAGTCGATGATCAAAGATTGCATGGATACGGCTGGTGATGCCACCAATGTCAAATACATGGAGTGGTCCTACACCAACCACCCAACATTCCACAACCTACATCGGCCTCATGGCCATTCGAGTATTGGGGTACCGACATAGTGGGTCTGATTGATCCTCTTTCTTCCAAGCATCATCGGTTCATCTTAGCTGCTACTGACTACTTTTTCAAATAGGCAAAAGCAATTCCACTCAGACAGGTCATATCTCAGCATGTGGTCTAGTTTTTTTAGGAACCATATTGTATATAGGTTTGGAGTGCCTCGATGAATTATATCTGATAATGGTACTGCATTCAATAGCTCCAAGATCAATAACTTTTCTCGGAGACATAACATAGATTGGAGATATTCTACCATCAACTACTAGAGGGGAAACAACTTAGCAGAAGTATTCAACAAAACTCTCATCCAAATACTAAAGAAGACACTCGCAATAATAGCGATAGTGTCATGAGCGTTAGTTGAAGTCTTGTGGGCCTGCACCACATATAGAACTCCAACTCGTACTCCTTTCTCCTTAGTGTGTGGGTCTGAAGCCGTTCTACCATTAGAAGTCCAACTCCCATCACTAAGGATAGTTGTGGCTAGCAAGATCACAATAAAGTAGAACTCCAAGTTGCAGTTAGAAGAGCATAAAGGTTTGTAGGAGAGACTACTGTGGGCTACATAGAATTGAGATAGCATCCCCGAATGGAACTCACTCAGTAGCTGCTCTAGGTCAGGCTGATGTGCTACCCTACTAATGTGTCATCCTAGTGGTCTTCTTGCTTTAGAGGATGTAACTCTGCTACGCTTTCCTTCTTTACTTGGCCACTGCACATCAACGACCACTTTATTAGTTTGGTAGGCCTTACTACATGGTCGGTAAGCTACCTCATGTTGGCTTTGTTTAAGAGGATGTGAGTTTACTACGCTTTCTTCTTGGATTAGCCTTTGTTCACTGATTAGGCAAAGTATATTTCAGGTTTCGGATAAGTCTCCTAGTGGGTCCTTCCCTCCTAACTACTCCAAGTCTGGGTCCAGTCCTTCCTCAGGGATCCTTGCTTAGTAGTCACTCTAGGTTAGATTACATCTGTCCCATCGATGATAAATTATTGTGATGATCAGTTCTGCTTGGAAAACTGTCAGCCTATATGCTTTCTTTTTAAGTTGATCATTGCACAGTAATAGGAACTTTAGGTTTGTTGGTTCTTACTATGCTGACGGATACACCACTCATGCTGACGGATACACATTAGGTTAGTTGGTTCTTGAACCTTATGATACACAACTCATGGTAGATGTAAGACTGCTATGCTTTCTCCTTGAGTTGTCCACCGTACACTTATAGACCTTCTTTTCCAAGGCTTAGGTTAACGTCCCTACCATCACCTCCCCTGTGAGCACTTTATTTGGATCACATCCCTTGTGACCTAATTTAGACACTACCCGGGTTACTATCGGGTTGGACAGTTCCCACTAGTAACCACTTACGTGGCTAGAGAATCGATCCCGATGTGTAGATTCTCCCTTGTTCTAGTAAATCGAGATAGATCAAGGCCACATAGCCCCTTCTCGGTGTGGTCCCTCACACACTAACAGAGTCCACGAAAACATATAAAAAAAATTATATCACTTGTGGATTAGGAGGACACCGTAGTGGTACTTCTTCTCAAGCAGGTATCTTATCTTTAGGGCATTGTCAACGAAACTCCCTATAGGAATCGCCTGACTACTCTTGAGTTGATATAAGTCCCCAACAACATTCACTCAATAGTCACCCTTAAGTCGGGTTTGATTTGTTGTGCTACTAATAGGTCACCCCAGCGGTTGTTCCCTACTTTAGAAAATGTAAGTCTGCTACACCTTCTTCCTAGCACAGTTGTTGCACTGCGAAAAAACCCAACCCAGGTTGGCTCTACCATGGCTAGTAGACTATCTCTTTGGATTTTGTCGGTAAGGACAAGTTCGATAAAGCCCCATCTCAGTGGGTCCATCGTACATCGACATGACCCATAAATTAAATCTATCAAATTTGACTAAGCTCACATCCCCAGTCGATATGCCCTCAATTTGAAATCAAACTAAACCAAAAAAACCATAACAAATCACATGAAATTAGGATAAAATTAATCTTGACTACTTTAGAGTTGACATAAGTCCCCAGTGACATTCACTTAGTAGTCGCCCTAGGTCAGGTTTGATTCATTGTGTATCCAACAGGTCACCCCAGCAGTTGTTCCTCTCTATGGAAGATGTAAGTTCGCTACACCTTCTTCCTAGCACAGCCATTGCACATCAAAAGGCAACCCCTTATGTTGGCTAGCTCTACCTCGCAGCCTATAGACTATCCCTTTGGATTTGTAAATTCTTAGTGGGTTCATCGCACACCGATAGGATCCATACATTAACTCAAATTAAATTAAACCCAATCTAATTTTTCTTGGTGGAGTTAAATCACACCCTTCTCACTAGTGGAGCCCCAAATCATATATAAACATGTCACACAAACAAATCAAATTCAAAACATACCTCCCTAATGGAGCCAAATTAAACCAACTCCCCTTGTAAAGTCTAAATCAAAGAACTCTTATCCCAAGTGGATTCATCCACAAAGATGTCTATGAAATCAAACTCAAATCCCAATCCCTAGCGAATAGCCCGAACCTGCTTTTCTTGTGGAAGGTTCATATACCCGATCCCAAGTGGACTCGAGCCCATATCTCAAGCAGAAATGCCTCCACAATAATTAAGATAAAAAAATTAAAGTCGATTCGATCTTAATCCCGGTGCATTATAGATTCTTATCCCCAGTGGATCTTCATTCCATAAATCATATAATCAAATCAAATTCAAACCTTATCCGCAGAAGATTTTCTTTTTCTATGCCCTTGACATATCACATGTCATGTTCGATGCATGTGTGATCCCCTAACAGATCTCCCTCCATGTCCTTGACATGGAATTCTCTTCAAATCTTATTTCTTCTCTTATGCACACCTTTAATACTTCAACCAAAAGCCTAATAATGTATTCATTCAAATTATACCATCTTAACATTATAATCAACATTTTATGATTTGTGATGGTGTAAGCTCAAATTAACTATACAATATCATGCTAAACATATATTAGCGTGAATTAACACACTATATTATATTATAATATATGATGTTATATTATAATTTGCTATTATATAATATATTTTCTAACATTACACCTCATTAGAATCACTTAAAAAGAACAAATAACAAAATTTTCTCAATAAATAATTAATGTTCATGTTGGAAGTAATATTGTTATTTTTCTATTAGAAATGGTACAAAATAGCATAATTTTGGTGTTGCTTCTTGGTGTGTGCCATGAATTTGGCCAAATTCTTCCAACTCAACCATCAAATTAACATTTTTGTGAGTTTTGACCCAATGTATTATAACAAAAATAAAACATACTAAAATGTACAATAACATTTAGTAACACACTTCAACATTCATATATATGTGAAGTGATATTGTTATGTACATTATATTTTTATATGCTTTCATATAATATATTATCTTACATTACACCTTAAAATGAATCACTTCAAGCAAAAAAATTGTAAAATTTGGTTGAAAAATGAACATTTATTTTGGATGCAAAATTCCATTCTTTTGATTAAATGACACATCATAGCACACCCCCAATGATGTTCCTTAAAGGATACCTTAAATTTGGCCAAATCTCATCATCTCAGCCTATAAATCAGTATTTATATGAATTATACCAGTACAAACTCTACTACATCATACTATAACAAACTAAAATATGTTAAACAACAAGTAGTAATACACAATAGTATGCTATAATGCATGATGCTACACTATGTTATGGCATCCTATATTATAATACACTATAACATATTATAATATTTTATATTATATTGCATATCACATCACAAGGGATTGCTTAATATAAATAAAATTAGTCAAAATAGTAAAAAACTATATATTTTAATCGTATCACTCACATATTTTAAATTGAAAAAATATATTATGATGTCATGCTCTACCTATTATGAATTTGGCCAAAATTTTCCATTTTAAAGTCTAAATCAAAATTTTTATAAATAATGCTAGTGTAGGCTCGACTGCATGAATGTAAAATACTAAATAAAATTAAAATGTGCAGAATAATATATTCTGATATATGATGATATACTATGCTAAAACATATAATATTTATTTTGAACATAAAATCTTACTTTTTAGACTACAAGTGGCGTAGCACACGTTTGGTACTACAACCTAATTCCCAGTTCAAATTTAACAAATTTCATCATCTGATCTATTAAATCTATATTTTTATAATTTACATTAATATAGACTATAGGGCACAATACCATAATATACTAAAACATTTCAAAACATCTTATAACATCCAAAAACAAATCACTACATGCTCAAATATATGATGCTCATTATACTATAATATATGGTATTATAATATGATTTAGGGTTAGGATTTAAGGTATTTAAATCTCTAATTCTCAAGGGAAAGTCTCTTGAAGACATTTTCTTTAGCTACCATAACTATGTTAGGATTAGGTCATTCTTTAGATCTACTCCTAATGACATCTTTATTCAAGGTTTAGGATTTAGGGTTTAGGGTTAGTTTAGGGTTTGTTTAGGGTTTAGGGTTTAGGGTTTAGGGTTTGGGGTTTAGGTTTTAGGGTTTAGGGTTGTAGGTTTTAGGGTTTATGATTTATGGTTTTAAGGTTTAGAGTTTAGGGTTTATGGTTTATGGTTTAGGGTTTAGGGTTTTAGGGTTTAAATTTTTTTTTTGGGAACCCCTATATAGGGGAATTTTTTGCCACAAAGAAGGGTTACAAGGTAAGAGGGGATAAACTCAAAACTATTGCTCAAAGAGCTACAATCAGCCTAGAGAGAGAATCCCCTTTCTAAATACATCCAAATTAAGAAAAGAAATAGAACAAAGATAAAAATAGTAAAAGATACAATGACAATAAAAAGGAAAAGCTAAGGGCCAAACAGCTATAGAGAGCTTGGGAAGATGAGAAAAGCATAGGCCACCTCTAGAATTGGAAACCTGGAAAGAAATAGTAACAGAACCTTGCATGTAGCTAGAAAATGGAATTAGCATAGCTCAAGAAATAAAAGCTATAATAACTGAAGAAATACTAAAGAAAGAGAAAAATAAGTGGAGTTCGAGAAGACAGGCTCAGGCTCAGTCACCACATAAATGGGGCAACCACAATCATGAACATCCAGACTTCCAATGAAAGGTTACATTACAATTGCTGCTACCAACCAAAATTATGTGTGAACTCATCCCAGCCATCATAGCCTACATACCTGGGGAAAGGCAGCCACTAAAGAGTGGAAGTTAGATGGTCTTTAGTACCCGCATACTAAGCAATAGAAAACTACAGGAAAAGTAGTTCCACTATTCACCCAGTCAACTAATTACCACCAATCTTAAGATAAAATATCATCAACAAGACTATCCCAACATAGATGGAGAAGGACCAACCAACAAATCCCCCACATAGTAAGACCACCATGAAAGTGAAAATTTCATTGAATTAAGGGGAGTATATCTCTCCATATGGCAATTGGATGGCCGACACCTCCTTTATCATTTTGATCCAATTGCTCAAATTGGAGAGGTTGTTTAGGCTATTTTGAGTGTGCACATGGTCGATTTGATCTAATGAATGTATTGCCAACTTCCCATGTGCTTGAATTGAGTTTAAGAGGGAATTTAAAATTTTAATTTTAGGCTAAGTGGTCAGGTTTGGTCTAGGGGCCAAATGGGCAGACCCAAACCCATTGGGTTGGGTGCACCACTCATCACTAAGTCCCCTTGAGCTTTTAGGAAAGCCTTAAGTGATTATAAGAGGGTATGACCAAATTACCCATGGGCTAGGCCAAAATTTGTTCTATGGCCTAGGGGTAGAGTGGTCATTTTGCTACTTTTCTAGTTTGGACATGTTGGGTATGTGAAGAAACTAGGTTTGGCCAAGTTTCATTACATTTGGAATCCATTTGGTAGGGTTTGGCTCACGTTGGCCCATTTTGGTCAAAATGGGTCAACTTGGGTCAAGTTGACCAATTGGTCAAATTGGGTCAAACAAAGGGTTGGGTCAAGTTCATATGACCATTTGAAATATTTTGGTTGCTTTGGTTTGATTCAAATTGGTATTGCTTTAGTTTTGGCTCAAATGACTTCATTTAGGTCAAATGGGTCAAGTTGACCTATTTGACCCATTTTGACCTATTTGAGATGGGTTAAGGGTAGGTTTAGGTTAGGTTAGTCATATGGAGTGGATTGATATCTCTTTTTCTAATCATTTTGGCTTAAGTTCAAATTTGGCTCAACATGACCCCTTTAGGTTATGTTGGGTCTAAGGTCAATTGGGCTAGGTTGGGTCTAGTTGGCCAATTGAGGCTTTGGTCAAGTTCCAGAAGTGATTTGGGATGGACTTGACCCATTGGTTCCAATCAATTTGTCTTAGATCAAGGTTTGACACATTTTAGCCCTTTAGTTCAAAATGTGTCAACTTAGGTCAAGTGGGCCAATTGGGCTACGTTAGACTCAAATGTTGGCTTGGTTAAGTTCAAACATAAATCCTGAGTGAAGTTAGATCAATGGTTTCAATCAATTTGGCCTATGGTGGAATTTGGCTATGTAAGGTTTCATTTTAGGTTAAGTGTGGTCAACCCTTAGGTTTGACTTGGTTTGACCCAATTTGGTTGATTGATCATCCCATGATGATTGTTGATCATGATGAGAGGGATATATGGCCTTGGTTCAATCCAATTTAGTTTGGATGAAAAGTTGGCTCATAAGGGTACTTTAGGTCACTTTCGATCAAGTGAGCCTAAGTGGGTCAATTGGCTTGTTCAAAGCCTGATTTGAAGTTGATTGATCTTGTATAAGTGGTTTGAAGTCAAATGGATTTTGATCCATTTGAAAATTTCATATTCAAAGGAAAAATATGAAGTAGTTTTGGGTTTGATTTTTTATTTGGGTTTTGATTGAATGACTGAAGTTTGGATTTATATATGATCTCATGATTGTAGGATTGATTGAACCATGATATAAAATCAAGGATTTCGCTTGATTTGAAATTGTTTTGACTAAGTTCATGATTTTGACATGTAAGGCTTAGTTTGGATTTTGAGTGGATTTGAGTTTGATTTTTTGAATTAGTACTGATTGTTTGAATTTATATTTCATTTATATATGTGAATATAAATGAGAATATAAATGGATCATGAAAAAGTTTCAAGGATTTGAAGTGGTTTAATCATGATTTAAGTTAAATCCATTAAAGGGAATTTAAATTATTGGACTGGATTGGATTGATTTTTATTTATATTTTATTTATATATGAGAATATAAATAAGAATACAAATAAGTTTTGAGAAAATCCCATGAGTTTGAATAGGTTTGATCAAGATTTAGGTTAAATCCATTAAAGGGAATTTAAAGGATTTAAGGAAAATTTCAATGATTTTAAATTAGAATTTAATTTTAGGGTTTGATTGAATTGATTAATATTTAGATTTAATTTATATATGAGAATATAAATAGGTTTTGAAAAAATCCCAAGGTTTTAAATAGCTTTGATCAAGGTTTAGGTTAAATTTTGGCTAAGTCCTTTAATGAAAAATTAAAGGGACTTAAGAAAATTTTCATGAATTAATTTTGAATTTTGAATTTTATTTGATGGATTTGAATTTATATTTCATTTATATATGTGAATATAAATGACAGTATAAATGGATTATTAGAAATTCTGAAAGATTTGAATAGGTTTAGATCATAGTTTTGGTTAAGTCCTTAAGGGAGGTTAAGGACCTAGGCAAAATTTGAACTTAGGAATTTTTGATGGATTTTGATCATTGGTTCCAATCATAGATTTCAATCATGGATTTCAATCATATGGAGTTGATTTGAATTTGGATAAAATAAAATATAATTGATTTGGAGTTTGACTCGAAAGAAGGAAACTGGGGAATGGTTTAAGATAAGGATAGGAGAATTTTCCTGACACCCCTAAGGCATGACCTAATTCTATGCCTAAACCTTCTAAGTCTTCTAGGGCTAGGGGAGTGTACACCTAATCATTATATGTGTCTTAAGACTAAGGAACTCTTAAAATCTAAGTGAATTCCTAAGTCTAAGATGGAGGGGTTGGGAGCTTATTTTAAAAATGAGGTCAACAAAGGGCTCCCAATATGTGTGGTGTGACTGACAAAGAACACCGCATGTATTGGTGTTGACCGAAATGATCAACAACATCGAGAGATCACAAGTACTAAGAGAAATAATCTATCCAACCCAAAGAAAGAATCTATAGCTTAGTGCAATGTGGCTCTACTTATGTCCAAGACATAAGAGAGAGGGAGAAATCCACTAAGGGATAGAGTGTGAACCTTCCACTAGGGAGCAGTTCAAATCATCCACAAAGGGATGAGAGATTTAATTCTCACTGAAGAGAAAAAGATTTGATTTGTTCCACTAAGGAAGAGGGTTGAATTTGTTTTAAATTTTTATTAGGTTTGAATTTTTAGATGAACCTTGTTGGTTTGCAATGGGTTGTACTGAATAGGAGCCATGAAGGCTAACACCAAGCTTAGATTTACCAATCCTAAAAGGGGTAGTCTATTAAACATGTAGTAGGACTAGCCAACTAAAGGGATGCCTTTCGATATGCAGTAGCTGTACTAGGAAGAAAGCGTAGTAGACTTATATTCTCCAAGAAAGGACTAATTACTTGGGTAATCCATTGACAAGGCAATAGATTGAACCCAACCTAGGGCTGGCTATTGAGTGAATGCCACTGGCGGACTTAGATCAACTCAAAGGTAGTCAAGATTGATTTCATTTTTAATTTTGTTTTGATGGATTCTGTTAGTTTGTAATAGATCACACTGAGAAGGAGCTTATAGAAGCCTAGACCTATCTCAAATTTACTGAAATAAAGGGAGTAGAGAACTATCCAACCAAAGGAGTGCCTTTCAGTTTGCAATGATTAATTGAAGGGAAGAAAGCTTGAGGGCTCACATCTTTCATTATAAAAGACCACTAGGGTGATCGATTTTGTTGGACAACAAATCGAACCTGACCTAAGGCTTCTTGTCGGTTTGTGATAATTATGCTAAAAAGAATGCATCATAGTCTTATATCTTTCAAAGCAGAATGACTATCAGGGTAACCTACTTGTGGAAAAATAGATTGAACCTGACCTATGTGACTACAGAGTGAGTACCCACCCAGGGATTTATCTTGACTCAGGTAATCAGCAAATCCTGTAGGGAGTTCTGCTGACACTGCCATAAAGATAGGATGCTTGCTTGGGAGAAGGGGCCCTTTGGGGGCTTGAATTCCTAATCCACAAGCGAATCACTTTTTATTTATTTTATTTTAGTTTTTTTTATCATGGACCCTATTAGTTTATGAGGGATCAAATTGAGAAGGAGCTTATATCAGCCTAGACCTATCTTAGATTTACTAAACCAAGGGAGAATTTGTGCATCCGTTGAACAAATTTTCCAACCATAGTGGTGTCAACTAGGAAAGGGGTACTGTCTAATCCAAAAGTAACCCGAGTAGTGTCTAAATGGGGTCACAAATGACTTCATCTAAATGGAGTGCCCATAGGAGATGGGCCCGGTAAGGGCTTAATCTAACACCCTAGAGAAAATGATATGACTAGTCATAAATTTAGTAGGTATTCAGTGTCTAACTCATGGAGAAAGAATAGGGACTCATATCTGCCAAGAATGGTGTAATCACTGGGTGAGTCAATGTCAGCTTAACAAACATCAACCAACCTAAGGTTCCCTTCAGTTTGCAACAATCAGCCTAGGAAGAAAGCTTGGGGACTCACATCCTCCTATAGCGGAATGAATTGCTGAGATAGTCTATCTTCACTCGATAGGTGCTATCCGACCTAGAGCGACTACTTAGTGGATGACACTGGGGAATTTATATCAACTCAAAGGTAGTCAAGAGGAAAGGAGCTTCTAGGGGACTTACCCTAAACCTCAAATATACTCAACCTAATTAGAGCATGATGGCTAGTTCAAGAAGAAAGCACGAGGACTCACATACTGGCTCGGTAGTGAAGACTACCATACAAACAAGGCACTCTTTGGTTTGCAATGGTTAAGTTAAGAAGAAAGCACGGGGACTCACATCCTCCAAAAAGTGAGCACTGGGGTGACATACTAGCGAGGTAGCATGTAGACCCGACTTAAAGCAGCTAATGAGTGAGTGCCACAGGGGCTTGCTCCCACATCAAGTAGTTCGAGACAAAAGATTTATGTTTATTATGTGCATGTGTTAAAAGGAATAGGATGCCTTTGGGGGACTCTTACACCTACCTTAAAACATGCTGGGGAATTATGAAATGATGCCATAGATGGCAACAAGAATTACCACTAAGAAATGATGTTGCTTCGGTTCTCTCATAACTAATTTAGTTATGCTAATTAAAATAGGATGCCTCTTGGGTTCTCTTACACCTATTCTAATACTGTCAGGGGGATTATGTTTGTGTTGTGAAAGAGGGATAGGATGCCATAGGGGGACACTTACACCTACCCTAAACACGTCAAGGAGGACTCATAAGACAAGCAAACAACACTTCTAAAGAAGAGTAGATTTGATGAATGGAATCAGATTTTTTTATTTTTTATTAATGATTATTTTCAAACATGATTTATTTCATGGGTAATATTTATTTAGGTAGAGCCATTAATTGGAAATATCGAGTGTTCGCCTTTAAAATCAATAAGATAATAAGATCCTTCTTGGTAGGCCTTCTCTATGACATAGGGGCCTTCCAAAGTGGGTTCAAACTTGCATCCCATCTTTCGACGGGCAACAATTGGTCTCCTTAAGACTAACACAAGTTCTCCTACTCAGAAAGACCTAGGGTGGACCAGCTTATTGTGAGATTGAATCACTTTGGCTTCGTACAACTCGAGGTTCTGGCATGCCCGTAGGGGACTCTCCTCCAAACCTTCGAGCTCTTCTAACCACAACATTGTATTCGACTCTGTAGGGATCTTGTTACCCAATGCCATCCTCAGTGATGGGAGTTGAACTTCTAAAGGAAGAACGGCTTTGGACCCATACACTAAGAAAAATGGGATAGACTGAGTTGGAGTTTGGTATGTGGTGCGGTAGGCCTACAAGGCTTCAACAACTGCTTATTTCACTATCATTTATTATCATCAAGAGTCTTCTTAAGTATCTAGATGAGAGTTTTGTTAAATGCTTGCAAGCCATTAGGTAGTAGATGGTGGAGTATCTCCAATCTATACCGTATCTACTGGAAAAGCTGTTGATCTTCATTATTTTGAATGTTGTACCATTATCTAGATATAATTCATTGAGGTACCCTGAACCTATATATAATATGGTTTCTAAACAACTAAAGCACATGGTGAGATGTGACCTCTCTGAGTGGGATGGCTTCCACCCACTTGGAAAAGTAGTCAATAGCAGCTAAGATGAATCGATGCCCCTTAGAAGAAGGAGAATTGATCAAACCTATAATGTCGGTACCCCACCACTCAAATGACCATGAAGCCAAAGTAGGGTGTAGAATGTTGGGTGGCTAGTGTAGGACCACACCGTGCACCTTACACTGATGGCATCTCCTAGCTACATCTATGCAATCTATAATTATAGACGGCCAAGTATCCAAGTCTTTTGATCTTCATCATCATCTTTGGACCAGTTTGATGAGCTCCACATAGACCTGAGTGTACCTTGATTACAATGCCATGGGCTTCGTGTTTGTCCAAACAATGTAACCACATTTGGTCAAAGGACCGACGGTACAAGGTGCCATCAATAAGGGCATGAGAGAGTTCTCTATTTCACCTGATGGGCTTATGATTTATCTTGAGGTAGTTTGCCGGTGTTCAAGTAATCTATGAATGGTTGTCTCCAATCTAGCTCCTTGTCCATTTTGGTAATGGCAACCTCCCCTTCAAGAGAAAGTCTCTCGATGAGTTCAGAATCAATAAGGAATAAGACTTGTCTACTTTGGACCCTTATTGAAATGGACTCATCTTCTGAACATGCCAACCCTTTGGAAAGTTTTGCCAAGGCATCTGCTACTGCATTCTCTGCTCGGGGAACTTTGTAGATTGTGACTTCAGGAATAAGGGCCAATAGTTTCATGGTGTACTCATAGTAATGATGAAGCTTGGGCTTGAGAACATGGTAGGACCAAGCAATCTGGTTGATAACCAACTAAGAATCCCCAAAGATGTTGATACTCTTGACATTGATAGTGATGGCTAACTCTAAATCGACAATCAAAGCCTCATACTCAGATTTGTTGTTGGTGCAGGGTTTGAAAAGATAGTTTGAGAATCTCATCACATCACAATTTGGAGTTAGAAGAACTACTCGTACCCCTGTATTTAATGGGAGAATAGATCGTGGTACTTCCCCTTTGAGAAAAGAAGCTGTAACATCAAAATAAATCTCCCATCGATAATTGTCCGCCACCCCTAAGTTAATGATTTATTCATCGGGGAGATCGTAACTAAGCGGAGAATCAGCAGAAAGTAGGTGTGCTGCTAAGAAATTTGCTAGTGCCTATCTTTTTACCGCACAAGGGGTACAAATGTGATTTCAAACTACGAGAGTATCATGGACCAACGAGCCAAATGTCTGGAAAGCATTGGCTGTGTTATGAGATACTATAGTGGATTGGTTAGAGATATCAAGTTCACCTTTTGAGAAAGCATGTAGTGTCATAGCTTCTGAGATGCAAAGATCAAAGCTAGGCAATGTTTCTCAATAGGTGGATAGTTTTCTTCAACAAGGATCAGACGACGACTGAGGTAAGCTTTCCTTCCCCTCATCATTGGCTTGGGCCAATAGAGCGCCGAGAGAGTCATCTAATGCAGCAGTGTAAAGGATCAATGGCTTACCCGGGATAGAGGCTGCTAGAACTAGCAGGTTCACCAAATACTCTTTGATATCTTCAAAAGCATGCTGGCACTTATCATCCCACTTGAACTTGGTGCCCATTTTGACAAGTGCTGAATGGTTTGCATCTCCTTGATAAGTTTGAGATAAAGAATCTTAGATATGCTAGCCATCCTTGAAAGGATCTGAGTTGAGTTAAACTCTTAGGAGGTGGCAATTCTAAGATTTCTTTAATCTTTTTAGGATTTATTTCTATTCCCTTGTGTCG
The DNA here is from genome assembly GCA_021442155.1 of Cymbidium sinense. Lineage (NCBI taxonomy): Eukaryota > Viridiplantae > Streptophyta > Magnoliopsida > Asparagales > Orchidaceae > Cymbidium > Cymbidium sinense. The sequence goes on from CM038214.1 coordinate 213,601,036, forward strand.
AATAACAAACCCAAGGAATTTCCCTGAAGTGACTCTGAATGCACACTTCAGGGGATTCATCTTGAGGTTATATTATCTTAACCATTCAAAAACTACTATCAAGTCAAAGAGATGGTCTTCCTTTTCTAAGATTTTGACTACTAGATCATCAACGTAGCACTCAACCTGATGATGGATGAGTTCAATAAAGATCTGAGTCATGGTCCATTGGTATGTAGCACCAGCATTTTTAAGGCCGAAAAGCATGACCCTATAATGAAAGAATCTGATCAGGGTTAGAAAAGCAGCTTTCTTTCATCTTCAGGAGACATCTTGATTTTGTTACAACCAGATGATCCAACCTTGATAGAGAAGACTGCATGAGATGAGACAATGTCTATCATTAACTCTAATATAAGACGAGGAAACTCATCCTTAGGACATGCCTTATTTAAGTCCCTAAAATTGTTGCATATGCAAATTTGGCCATTCTTCTTCTTAACCGAGATGACACTAGCTAACAAGGTAGGATATTTTTCTTCCCAGATGAAACCAACATCTATCAATTTGTTGATTTCAAAAATGACCTGTTGTTCAATTTCTAATTGCATGCGTCTAGGAGCATGCTTAATAGGGGTAATGCTAGGGTCTATTGCTAGCTTGTGGACTGCTACATTAGGAGATAATCCGGGCATTTTTTCATAACTCCATGAGAAGTAGTCTTTAAACTCAACTAAGTCAAGTTTCTTCTTCATTCAAGAACAAAATAATGTAGCAGGATTTTCTTCATCCCGAGGTTGATTTCTTTTAGCTTGTCGATTGTTGAATAAATTCTTCTTCAAACTCGTGGTGCCTCTTGACTTGGAGATCATCTCGATCATCTCTGAAGTTTCTAAACACACATTCTCATAAGAGATGGGGATGTGTGAGAAGAACCTATCGACTCCAAAGGTTGGTAACAACTAGGCAATAATCTTCCATTGACCGCACTACTATACCAATCCTAGCTCTTAATTATGCTTCCCTCGCTTATTTCATAGCTTTTCAAGTATTCTCATGCTTAGACCATGTAAGGAATTAAACCTTTATAAGATTTTGAACACAAGGTGAGTAAAAGTCAAAAGGTAATTCCATTAATTCTTTAAAGTATCTTCCTCAAGTCCTACATCGTGCTCTAGACTTGAGGATGATGAACCTCCTCGCTTCATGTCATTGGAAGACTTAGGGACTTATTTAACTAATAAACCTTCAACTTTTTGAGATTTAAGTGAGGTAAGAGCTAGGGTTCCCAACTACTGCCTAATAGTTTCACATAAACCAAATTCAAATACTTTATTTTGCTTGGAGGCCTGGTCTTCATCTCTGGCTAGATCAAAAGTCACCTCAATGGAACCCGCTGAGAGGGGATGGCTGGTATACTAATCACATTGGACTCATCCTCTGAGCTGGATTCCAAGTCTATGTGAATAGTAAGGATACTCCTATGAACTAGAACACGATCACTATTGGCTGAAGGCCAACTAGGTGGTCTCCCACCTCTAGAACTGCCATTATTTTTGCCTCTGCCTCTGCCTGGCGGAGGTTGTGCCATCCTACCCACATGTCCATATGATGGAATAAACTGTGGGTGGAATGTGATATGCGGATCCACTTCTTCTTCAATTCCCCTTTCTTGCTCACTTGGACTTTTCTTTTTCTTTTCAATTTTTTTATCTTTTCTTTTGCTTCATTTTTATTTGCTTTTGCATTTACATTTGAATTTTTTCCAAGTTCATGAGAAAGGGTGTTTTGAGGAAGATAGTAGGTCACATCCTCATAAATCTCAACCTCTCTAATTGAAAATAGCTTTTCATCCCCGTTCACACAGTACTCAATTCCATCTTTTCTGAACTTGATGCATTGATGAAGGGAGGATGGAACGATCATGTTCTAATGTATCCAAGGCCTACTAAGTAAAGCAGTGAATGAAGTATTTGAGTCAATGATGTAGAACTTGGCTTCAGTCTTCCAGTCACTGATCTCCAATGATAACACTATAAAACATAAAGCTCGCTCGCCTTGATCATTGAATCCTCTCAACATCATCATATCTTCTCGAAGAGTAGAGATGCCAATCTTCAAGTAGGGAAGGGTCTTTAGACTCATAATGTTTACTGATGCACCTGAATCCATGAGAACCATGGTGAGTCTGAACCTGTCCATGTTGACTATGATGTATAGGAGATGGTTGTGCTCCAAGTCTTCTAGAAGAAGGTCTTCATTTGTGAAGGTGATCCCTTGGGCTTCTTTTGCATAGTGTGTTTCCTCACCTATAGTGCTCAGCTGAGCTAAGCATATTTCAAGATTAAAGAGGGCCTTGATTATTGACTCCATCATCTCTTGGATAAGACAAGGGAATCATATATTCTTAGCTTAGATGGCAACTTTCTTAGATGAGAAAGATGTTGTAGTTCACCTTCAGCTGGTCTTCCATAAGCATATCCAAGGGTGGAGCATCCTGTGAAAGGGCTTCTCAATCTTCAGTACCAATGACTTGTTTCCTTCTATCTAGAAGTGCTGCCCTAGGAGGTAGAACCTTGCCACTATGGAGGTTGACTTCGACAATCTCTTGAGGAAAAGTGGTGTCAAGTTCTACTTGCACTTCAGGCTCACCTACAACTTCTCCTATGGGACTCTCAGAATTGGATGATTCTAAGTCTATCTCAAGAGGTGAACCCGTAGTATTCAAAGGTGGAAAGTCTAACTATGAATTAGAAAGAGGAAGATCAGAATTATTATAGTTAATTATACTTGAAGAGTTATCGTTAGGAATAGAAGAAGATAACTCATCAAAAGAGACATAGATGTAATTCAAATCAGCTTTATTCTTCAATTTCTTGGAAGTATTTTGTGGTAAAAAGTAGAAGTCAAATAGAGTGAGTGGAGTAATGGATTTGAAGCCCTTATTCACTGATACAAGAGTTCTACTAGTAGAAGAAATAGAAGAGCTGGCTGAAATGGAAGAAGTCACCGGTGTGGAAGCTACAACTGAAGGCTAGAGTTTGGACACGATCGTTGGTGGCTGTGCTAAAGGGCTATCTCGGGCTGACACATGCTGCTACTACTGCTGAGCTCCCACTTTCCTAGAGTTGGCACTAGCAACTTGCAAACCTTCCTTGGTGTTGGAGGTTTGAACTAACTCAGGCACCTGCAAGGAATGCTTTTTGATCTTCTGAATTATTTTCTTAGAGGTTTTAGATAAAGAAATATCCCAACCTTCTTTCATTTTTGTAGGATCACATGTATCCCCAAGGATTACCATAATGGAATTGGAAGGTTGTTCCACAAGGTATTCCTTTGGGATAACTACAACATCGGTCTTGAAACTATGTTCAATCCAGTCCTTGAATGTGAAGAAATCATCCAAAATGTGTCCTAGCATACGGTGGTAAGGACAAAAGTTTAGATCATGACTTTTTCCTACTTCTTTCAATCTCCTAGGCTCGGGTAGCTGAAAATCAGATTTCTTTAAGAGATTCTTAATGATTTTCCTGATTACCTCCCTCTTAAAATAATAAGATTTGTTTAACTTATCTAAAAGTGTAGGTGGACCATAGCTACCTGGCGGCAGATATGCATGCCACTACTGCTGGTGTTATGGCTGAGGCGGTGGCTGTGCTGGTCTTGGAGGCTGTGGTGGAGGCCGGTATGGCTTCCTCGATGGTGGCAAAGGAGGTGGAGGCTGTTGAGGTCATGGTCATTCGGACTGATCTCTAGCTAGTTACTTCCCCTTGTCAATCGCTGTTATCGCTCCAGGTTTCTTTTCATTAATCTTTTGGGATTTCTGCTTGGGCAACTAATCTAGAAAAGGCATATGTTTGGCCTCTCCTTGTAGTCTAGCCGCATTGTTGATTACCTTCTCAAATGTCTTGATAGTGAAGCCCATAAGCAAGAAGACAATCGGGCCATGGATATTCTTCAAGAGAATCTCAATGGCATGTTGTTCAGATAGCTGTGGTTCACACTTCATACTCAGGTTATGCTATCTGAGAATATAATCAACAAGTGACTCACCTGAGTGTTGTTGGGCTACAACAAGATCACCTACAGTATCCCTTTGCTGAGCTCCAACAAATCTCTTGATGAAGAGTTGCTCAAAGAAATGCTTTATTGAACTATTGGGTCAAGATACCAATCAAAAGTGATACCCGCTAGGCTACTAACAAAGAGTCTAAAGAGTAAAGAATTACTGCCACTTGCGTTACAATAACTGGCCCTGAAGAGTAAAGCATTACACGCTAAGCTATTGTTTTTGCCTTGAATGTTGTTGGCTTGGTCTGTTATTTTGGCTGAGGATTTAGACTGCTTTTGGTTTCTTTGGCTCCCTTTGTTTCCTATGTCTTAAATCTCAACCTAAACTTAAACCTAAAAAGATAATAAAACATAAAAACTAAACTAAAATAAAATAAATAAAAACCTAAACTATACTAAAAAAGAAAATACCTAAATAAAATAAAAACTATACCTATAATAAAAATAAAATAAACTTAAAATAAAATAAAATAAAAACAAAATAAAAACCTAAACCTAAAAAATAAACCTAAAAAAAACTAAAAAGTAATAAAAAATGAAACCTAAACCCTAAACTAAAAAAAACATAAACCTAAAATAAAAATAAGATAAACCTAAACTAAAATAAATTAAACTAAAATAAATAAAACCTAAACCTAAACCTAAACTAAATAAAATAAAATAAAATAAAATAAAAATAAACCTAAACATAAATTAAAAAATAAAACCTAAAATAAATCAAAATAAAAAACCAAAACAACAACTTAAAAAATAAAATAAAATGTAAACCTAAACCTAAAATAAAAAATAAAACCAAAACCTAAAAAATGAAATAAAATAAACTAAACTAAAATATAAACCTAAACCAAAACCTAAGAAATAAACTAAATAAAAAACCTAAACTAAAATAAGTAAACCTAAAATAAATAAAATAAACTAAATAAAAATAATGTTGAAGCAAAATAAAGAAAAAACTAAATTAGCTAAATAAACCTAAACATAACCCTAATCCTTAAACCCTAACCCTACAACCCTAAACCCTAAACCCTCAATGCGTAACCCAAACTCGAAACCCTAAACCCTAAACCCTGAACCCTAAACCCTAAAACACCAATCCCTAAACCTTAAACCCTAAACTTACCCTGAACCCTAAGCTAACCCTAAACCCTAAAAACCCTAAACCCTAAAGCCTAAACACTAAACCTTAAACTCTAAACCCTAATCTCTAATCCCTAAACCCTAACCCTAAAACCTAAACCCTAAAGCCCTAAAACCTAAACCCTAAACCCTAAACCCTAAACCCTAATCCGTAAACCCTAACCCTAAACCCTAAACCATAAACCATAAATGCTAAACCTAAACCTAAAGAAAGTAAATAAATCAAAAAATTTATGTAAACCCTAAAACCTAATAATCTGAAACCTAAACTTAAACCTAAACCTTAATAATGGGTAGAACTTTGATGGAACATCGGTGTCAAGCTCAGTAGATCTGCGCAAAGGTGGAGGCGGTTATCATTATGGTGGTGGGAGGTGTGGATATGTAGGTGGTGGTCGAAAGCATTATGGAGGTGGGAGGAGCTTATAACTGGTTGTCAATTGATTGGATAATGGCGGCGATCCTCCGCCAAGAGGTGGCCGGTTTTGATGGGAATTAGAGAAATTGAAGAATGGTCGATCCAATCTACTGCTTATGGAACTGTGTCTTTACAGTAGAGAGAGTTTTTTTATCTATGGTTTTTGATTTTCTCTATGCATGATCATTTTTTATCTATGTCATCGCTTGTGTCTTAGAAAACTTGGTGCGCTACTTGGTTGGTGAAATCAAAAAGAAGAAATGTTGAATATTAATTTATTCTTTGTTAAAAAAAACCTTAAACCCTCAACCCTAAACTTAAACCTAAACCCTAAACCCTAAACCATAAACCCTAAGTACTAAACCCTAAACCATAAATCCTAAAATTCTAAACCCAAAACCCAAAACTAAACCTTTAAACCAAAACTAAACCTAAACCTAAAACAACCCAAAACTAAACTAAACTAAATACAACCTAAACCCTTAACCTAAACCTAAACTAAAACACCAAATCCTAAACTTTAAATTAAACTAAACCAAACGCTAAACCTAAACTGACTTAACCAAACCTAAATCAAACCAAACAAACTTAAACCCTAAACTCTAAACCTAAACCTAAATCTTAAACTAAACCTAAATATAAATAAAACTAAAACCTAAACTTAAACCTAAATGAAAACCTAAACCAAAGTTAAACTATAAACTAAACTAAACTAAAACTAAACCTAAACCTAAAACTAAACCAAAATCTAAACTAAAGCAAGAATCCTAACTAAATCCTAAACTAGCCTAAATCTAAACTTAAATCAAACTAAACCCTAAACTAAATCCCTAAACTAAACTAAACTAAACTTAAATTTAAATCCTAAACCTAAATATAAACCTAAACTTAAACTAAATTAAACCTAAACACTCCTAAACTTAAACTAAACTAAACTTAAACCTTAACTAACCTAACCTAAACTTAAACCTACTATAAACTTAACTTAAAGCCTAACTTAAACTCTAAACCTAAACCTTAAACTGTTTAAACCTAAACCTAAACTGTTTAAACCTAAACCTAAACCTAAACCTATACCCTAAACTTAAACCTAAACCTAAACCTAACCCAAAACCCTAACCCAAAACCTAAAACCTAAACCTCAAAACCTAAACCCTAAACCTAAACCCTAAACCTTAAACCCTAAACCCTAAACCTTAAACCCTAAATCATAAAACATAAAACCCTAAACCCTAAACCCTAAACTCTAAACCCTAAACCCTAAAGCCTAAAGCTTAAAACCCCAAACCCTAAACCCTAAGCATTAAATCGTAAACCCTAAAAACCTAAAAACCTAAACCTAAATAAAAACTAAACTAAAATGCAAACCTAAAACTGAAAGTAAACCTCAACCAAAAAATAATATAAAATAAAAAATAAAAATTAGATTAAGATAAAATAAATAAAAACCTAAACTAAACTAAAAAATAAAATAAACGTAAAAATAAAAAGAACTAAATAAAATAAGAACTAAACCTAAAAAAACATTAATTAAACATAATAAAATAAAACAAAAATTGAAAACAAAACCTAAACGTAAAAAAGTAAACCTGCATTAAAAAAACCTAAACCTAAAATAAAAATAAAATAAAATAAATAAAATAAAACAAAACTAAAATAAACTAAACAAAAAGAAATAAAACCTAAATATAAACCTAAAATAAACTAAACCTAAACCTAAACTTAAACTAAATAATATAAAATAAACTAAAATCAACCTAAACCTAAAGTAAAAAATAAAACCTAAAAATAAACCTAAAATAAAAACCTAAAACCTAAACCTAAAAAAAATAAAATAAAAGCCTAAACCTAAACCTAAAAATTAAAAATAAAACCTAAACCTAAAAAATAAAATAAAAATAAAACTAAACTAAAAAATAAACATAAACCTAAACCTAAACTTTAAAAATAAACTAAAATAAAAATACCTAAACTAAACTAAATAAACTTAAAATAAATAAATTAAACTAAGTAGAAATAAAAATGAATCTAAATAAAAAAAAAATAAACTAAAATAAATAAAAAATAAACTAAATAAACCTAAATCTATTGATTTACTTAATTTAAAAAAATTTTAAAAAATAAATAAATAAAAACCCTAAACCCTAAACCCTAAGCCTAAACCCTAAAAACCCTAAACCCTAAACCCTAAACCTTAAACTCTAAACCTTAAACCCTAAATAATCCCAAACCATAAAACCCTAAAACCCTAAACCTTAAATCCTAAACACAAACCCTAAACCCTAAACCCTAAACCTTAAACCTAAACACTAAGCCCTAAACCCTAAAACTCTAAACCCTAAATCATAAACCTAAACTAATCCTAAACCCTAAGCTATCCCTAAACCCTAAACTTAAGTCCTAAAAACCCTAAAGCCTAAAAACTAAACTTTAAACCCTAAACCCTAAACCCTAACTCTAAAACCTAAGCCCTAACCCTACTGGAAGTGTTGGTGGATATGATGGTGGATATGAAGGTTGTGGTTATGGAGGTAGGATCTGGAGGTTGAGGATCTGGTGGTGTTGATGGATCTAGAGGTGCTAACGGATATGGAGATGGTAGGGGAGGCGGAGGAGCAGAGGTTAAAACTAAGTGGTGGCGAGGGATAGATCGTGATATGATGGAAGATCCCCAAACTCGGTGCAAGGTGGTCGATGGGAATGAAAGAAACTGAAGAATGGTCAATACGATTTGCTACTTATCAAATTATGTCTTTACATTAGAGATGATTCTAGTCATATAGGGTATTTCATCTACTCTATGCGTGCTCATTTTTTATGTATGTCGTCACTTGTTTCTTAAAAAACTTGGTCTGCTACTTGGTTGATGAAATCGAAAAGAAAAAATGTTGAATATGAATTTCTTCTCTATTAAAAAAAACCTTAAACCAAAACCCTAAACCCAAAATGAAAAACTTAACCCGAAACCTTAAACCCTAAAAACCCTAAAACCCTAAAACCCTAAAACCCTAAACCTAAACCCTAATCCTTAAACCCTAAACCCTAAGCCCTAAACACTAAACTAACATAAACCCTAAACCCTAAACTAACCTAAAACCTAAACCCTAAACCCTAAACTAACCTAAACCCTAAACCCTAAATCTTAAAACCCAATACAATAAACTAAAAAACCTTAAACCTTAAAGTAATACCCAAACATAAAATTAAAATAAAAAAACCTAAAATAAAATAAAATAAAAACTAGATAAAAACCTAAACCTAAAAAATAAATCTCAAAATAAAATCTAAAAATAATAAAAAATAAAACCTAAAACTAAAATTAGAAAAATAAAATAAACATAAACCTAAGCTAAAATAAATTAAACTAAAATAAATAAAACCTAAACCTAAACTTAAAATAAACTAAACCTAAACCCTAAACTAAATAAAATAAAATAAACTAAAAATAAACCTAAACCTAAACTAAAACATAAAACCTAAAAATAAACCTAAAATAAAAAACTAAAACCTAAACCTAAAAAAATAGAACATAAACCTAAACATAGACCTAAAAATAAAAAAATAAAACCTAAACCTAAAAATAAAATAAAAATAAAACTAAACTAAAAAATAAGTATAAACCTACATAAACCTATAGAATAAACTAAAAGGAAAAACCTAAACTAAAATAAGTAAACCTAAACCTAAATAAAAATAAAAATAAACAAAATAAAATAATAAAATAAAATAAATGAAACTAAAAAAAATAAATTAAATAAATTAAATAAATCTAAACCTACTGGCTTACTTAATTTAATAAAAACACTAAAACCTAAACACAAAACCCTAAACTCTAAATCCTAAACCCTAAACCCTAAAACTGACCCTAAACCATAAAACTACAACCCTAAACCAGCTAACCTACACCCTAAACCCGAAACCCTAAACCCTAAAAACCCCTAAACCCTAAACCCAAAACCCTAAATCCTAAACCATAAACCCTAAACTCTTAAACCCTAAACCATAAACTCTAAACTATCCCTAAATCCTAAACCCTAAACCTAAAACTTAATCCTAAAGCTAAACATAAACCTAAATCTAAACCTCACCTTAAACCCAAAGCTAACCCTAAATCATAAATCCTAAAAACCCTAAACCCTAAACACTAAATCTTGAACATTAAACCTTAAAAACCCAAAACATTAAAGCCTAATCCCTAAACTAACCCTAAATCCTAAGCTAACCTAAACCCTAAACCCTAAACCCTAAAAACCCTAAAGCCTAAAGCCAAAACACTAAACCTTAAACTGTAAACCCTAATACCTAAACGTAAATCTAAAATGTTAAAACCCTAAATGTTGAAACCCTAAACCCTAAATCATAAACCTTAAACCCTGAACCCTAAAAACCTAAAAACCTAAACCTAAACTAAATAAAACCTAAAAATAAAATAAATAAAAAACCTAAACCTAAATATAATAATAAAATAAAATAAAATAAAAACCTGAACTAAAACCTTTTCCTAAACCTAATATTAAAATAAATTAAAAAAGTAAAATAAAGTAAAATATAATAGATAAAAACTTAAGCCTAACTAAATAATAAAATAAACATAAGAATAAAAAACTAAATAAAATAAATAATAAATGTAAAATAAAAATATAATAAACCTAAAATAAATTATAATGAAAACCTAAACCTAAAAAATAAACCTAAAAATAATTGAAAAATAAAACTTAAACCCAAAATAAGAAAAAACCCAAACCTAAAATAAAAATAAAATAAACAAAAATAAAAAAACCTAAACCTAAACTTAAAATAAACCAAACCTAACCCTAAACCTAGACTAAATAAAATAAAATAAACTAACAATAAACCTAAACCTAAATAAAAAAATAAAGCATAAAAATAAACATAAAATAAAAACCTAAAACCTAAACCTAAAAAAATATAATAAAAACCTAAACCTAAACCTAAAAATAAAAAATTAAACCTAAATGCAAAAAATAAAAATAGCTCAACTAAAAAGTAAACTTAAACCTAAGCCTAAACCTAAAAGATAAACTAAAATAAAAAACCTAAACTAAAATAAATAAACCTAAAATAAATAAATAAACTAAATAAAAATAAAAAATAAACCTAAAAAAACTAGAAAATAAGTAAACTAAAAAAAATTAAAAATAAACTTAATATACTAGATAAAACTAAACCTACTAGTTTACTTAATTTTTTTTTTTAAAAAAAATAACCTTAAAACCAAAATCCCAAACCCTAAACCCTAAATCTACAACTTTAAACCCTAAACCCTAAACCCCGAAAAGACTAAACCATAAACCTTAACTCTAAACATTAAACCCTAAAAGCATAAACACTAAAACCCTAAACCCTAAACCCTAAACCTTAAACCATAAACCCTAAACTCTAACCCTAAACCCTAAACTCTAAACCCCAAACCCTTAACCTAAACCTAAAGTAACTAAATAAATTATAAAATAATCCTAAGCCCTAAAACCTAATAAACTTAAACCTAAACCAAAACCCTAAGAATGGGCAGAACCTTGATGACAGGAACATGACCGTCAACCAGGATCAGTCTAGATCAGGCGGCGGAGGTGAAGGCAGAGGTGGTGGTTATCGCAGTGGTGGTGGGGGATATGGACGTGCTAGTGATTATGGAGGTGGTGGTCAGAGCAGTGGTGGTTTTGGTGGTAGGAGGAGTAATGGAGGTTACAGCCATTTTGGTGACGGGGGGAGAGATTGGTGATATGATGGTGGATCTCGCTACTCGAGAGGCCGAGGTGGTTTTGATGGGAACTGGATAAATTGAAGAACTTCCAATCTGAAATGCTACTTATGGAACTGTTTCTTTACAGTAGAGACAGTTCTAGTTACCTAGGGTTTTGGATTTGCAATATGTGTGCTCATTTTTGAACATTGTTGTTTCTTGTGTCTTAGAAAACTTGGTGTGTTACTTGGTTGATGAATTCAAAAAGAAGAAATGTTGAATATGAATTTATTCTCTATTAACAAAAAAACCAAAAACCCTTAAACCTAAACTAAAACTTGAACCATAAACCTAAAACCTAAATAAGAAACCCTAAACCCTAAACCCTAAAAATCCTAAACCTTCAACCCCAAACCCTAAATCCTAGAACCCTAAACCCTAAACCCTTAACCATAAACCCTGAACCCTAAACCCTAAACCCTAAACCCTAAACCCTAAACCCCAAACCATAAACCATAAACCATAAATCCTAAACCCTAAACCCTAAAAACCAAAAAGACTAAATAAAAACTAAATAAAACCTAAAAAAAAACTTAAACATAAATAAAATAAAAAATACAATAAAATAAAACCTAAACCTAAACCTAAACCTAAAAATAAAATAAAATAAAAATTAAAAGATAAACTATAATAAAATAAATAAAAACCTAAACTAAAGTAAAAAAAAATAAAATAAACCTAAATAAAATTAAAACTAAACATAAAATAAAAATAAAATAAAATAAAAACTAAATAAAAACCTAAACCTAAAAAATAAACTTAAAAATAAAATAAATCTAAACCCTAAACAAAAAAAAACTAACCCTCAAATAAATAAAATAATATAAACCTAAACCTAAACCTAAAATAAACTAAACATAAACAGCAAACAAAATAAAATAAAATAAACTAAAAATAAAACTAAACCTACACTAAAAAATAAAACCTAAAAGTAAACTTTGAATAAAAACATAAAACCTAAACCTAAACCTAAAAATAAAAAATAAAACTAAACCTAAAAAATAAAATCAAAATAAAACTAAACTAAAAAATAAACATAAACCAAAACCAAAACCTAAAAAATAAACTAAAATAAAAAACCTAAACTAAAATAAATAAATTAAAGTAAATAAAATAAAAATAAAGCTAAAAAATAAACTAAATAAACTAGATAAACCTAAACCTACTATTTTACTTAATTTTTTTTAAAAAAATCATAAACCCTAAACCCCAAATCGTAAAACTAACCCTAAACCCTAAACCTTAAACCTACAACCCTAAACCTACACTCCAAACCCCAACCCTAAATCCTCAACCGTAAATCCTAAATCCTAAACCTAAACCCTAAACCCTAAACCCTAAAACTCTAAAGCCTTTAGCCTTAAATCCTAAACCCTAAACCCTAAACTAACCCTAAACACTAAGCTAACCCCAAACAATAAAATCATTGTGTTAATGTTAGGGCGTCTTTTGGAAGTGATGCATTGTATGGTTTGAATAAAGTGAAAAATGTGCAAGGGCTGTTGCATCGGTGCCTGAGTGTAGTGTTATATAAGCAAGGGTTCCCACATTATGGACGGATGCGGGTAAAGAAGTTAGTCCATGAAATTAGAATTAGGTTAGGAACTTGGAATATAGATACTCTTACAGGTAAATTAATGGAATTAATAGATATTATGGTTCATGGAAATATAAATATTTTACATGTTCAAAAAACTAAATGGGTTGGGAGAAGACCAAGGAAATTTGATAGTTTAGGTTTTAATCTTTGGTATTCAGGTAGAAGTCAAACTAGAAATGCTGTAGGTGTGATTATAGATAAAAGTTTGAAAGTTAATGTTATAAATATTAATAGATGTGGAGATAGAATTATAGCTTTAAAGATTATTGTTGATACTAAGATTATCAATGTTATAAGTGTTTATGCTCCTCAAGTAGGTTTAGATGTATGCTCAAAAGAAAAATTTTAGAATGAATTAGAGAGATTAATATAAAAGATACCTCTTGAAGAAAAAGTATTTATTGGGGGAGATTTAAATGGATATGTTGGTAGAGTGTTAGAAGATTTTAAAAGTATTCATGGTGGTTATGGATTTGGAGTGACTGAAGTAGGTAGGACTATATTAGATTTTTCTTTAACTTTGATTTTATAGTTGCTGATACTTTATTTAAGAAAAAATGATGAACATATTATTACTTATAAAAATGGATCTAGTAAAACTCAGATTGATTATTCTCTTATAAGAAAAATGGATCCTTTAAATTGTAAAGATTGTAAGGTCATTCCAAGTGAAAGTTAAGTACCCAACATCAATTGTTAGTTTTAGATTTTAAGTTGAAAGATTGTAAGAGGAAAAATAAATCAAATTATTATCCTAGGATTAGATGGGGACACTTAAAGAACACAAATAAAAATATTTTTAAGAGCAAGCTACAAAAGCTTAGAATTTGGGATGTTCATAAGGAAGTTAATGTTATGTGGAAAAAGTAGCAAGTGAAATTAAGCAAGTGGCTAAAATGTGCTTGGAGAATCAAAAGGAAAAGCTTCTTTAATAAAATAGTTGGTGGTGGAGTCAGAGTGTGCAAGAAAAGATAAGAAATAAGAAGCATTGTTATAAAATTTGGTTTAGATCTAAAAACTCGAAGAATTGGGAAAGATATAAAGTGGCCTACAGAGATTCTAAGAAAATAATATATGTTGCAAATAATTTAGCTTTTAGTGATATATACAATAGATTAAATACCAAAGAAGGTGAAAGATGTACGTATAAGTTAGCCAACTGAAAAGATAGGAGAAGCAAAGACCTAGTTCAAGTGAGGTGTATTAAGGATAAAAATAATAAATTACTTTTCTTAGAAAAGGATATTGAAAATAGGTGGATGAGATATTTTGATAAACTTTTCAATGAAGGCTCTGAAAGTATGATTGATTTTAGCAACCTTAATTCCCTAAACAAAAATAGAGAATTGCATTTTTATCATCATATTAGTAAATCTGAAGTTAGAGAAGCATTAAAGAAAATGAAATGTGGAAAAATAGTAGGATCTGATGATATTCTAAAAGAAGTGTGGAAATATTTAGGAGATCAAGGAATTTCTTGGCTTACAAATCTTTTTAATGTTATTTTAAATACTAAAAAGATGTCAGATGAGTGGAGGAAGAGTTTGTTGATTCTTATATTTAAGAATAAAGGTGATGGACAAGAGTGTGCAAATTATAGAGGTATTAAGTTAATGTGTCATACATTAAAATTATGGGAGAGAGTAATTGAGCATAGGTTACGATGTGAAACAAAAGTTTCTCACAATTAGTTTGGTTACATGCGTGATCCTATGGATGTTGTACATTTGTTAAGAGGTTTGATGGTGAAGTATAGAGAGAAAGGAGGATCTACATATGATATTTATTGATTTAGAGAAAGCTTATGATAGAGTTTCATGAGATGTTCTTTGGAGAGTTCTAGAATAGAAAAAAGTTAATATTTGTTATATTCAAGTCATTAAGGATATGTATACTAGAGCTGTTACTTGTGTCCAAACACAAGGAGAATTGATAAAATATTTCCCTATTTCAGTTGGATTACATTAAGGATTAGCTTTAAGCCCTTACCTTTTTTTGCTTTTTATGGATGTTCTTACTAAGCATTTACAAAAAGATGTACCTTGGTGTATGCTTTTTGCTGATGACATTCTTCTTGTTGATAAGACTAAAGGCGAGGTCGAGAAATTTGAATTATGGAAGTTAACATTAGAGTCTAAAGGTTTTCATTTCAGTAGATCTAACACTGAATATATGGAGTGTAATTTTAGTTATAGAAGTTCTAGTGGTAGTGTTGTGACATTAAGTGAATAAGTCATTAATAAGAGTGAGCGATTCAGATATTTAGGCTCTATTATTTAAAATGATGGTGAAATAGATGGAGATGTTATTAGTAGAATTCAAGTAGGATGGTTGAAGTGGAGGAATGCATCTAACTTTGTTGTGATTGAAAATTTCCACTTATACTTAAGGGAAAATTTTATAAGATGGTGGTAAGACCTATAATGACTTATGGTGCAGAATGTTGGCCAATAAAAGAGAAGCATAAGACTAAGTTAAGTGTTATAGAGATGAGGATGCTCAAGTGGATGAGTGGCTTTACTCTTAGAGATAAAAGTTGGAGTAGTTCGAGTGGCAGATAATATTAGAGAGAGTCTCCTTAGATGGTTTTGCCACAAAAAGCATCGATCATCCGATGACTCAGTTAGGAGAGTAGATGCATTAGATTTGCCTAATGTTAAGAATGGTAGAGGTTGACCTAAAAAGACTTGTTTAAGATGTATAAAAAATGTCCTTAGTATACTTGAATTAAATGAGAATTTAACACATAATAGGACACAATGGAGACAAAATATTTATCTGATTGACCCCGCTTAGTGGGATAAAGGCTTCTTGTTGTTGTAATTGTTGTTGTTGCTCTTTGATGAATGTTTAGGGACTAAACTCTTTAGGATTCTCCTATAGCTCATTTGAGCAGTAGTTTTTTTTTCTTTTTGAGTTTAGTCTCTAATATGGTCATCTTGCACCTATTTTTTTCAACAATAAATACCTTTTAGTTAAAAAAAGAACCCTAAACCCTAAACTCAACTAAAAAAAAATAAACCTAAGAATAAAAAACCTAATTAAAATAAAAACTAAACATAAAATAAAAATAAAATAAACCTAAAATAAAATATGATAAAAACTAAATAGAAACCTAAAGCTAAAAGATAAACCTAAAAATAAATAAAAAATAAAACCTAAACCCTAAACTAAAAAAAAACTAATCCTAAAATAAAAATAAAATAAATAAAATAAAATAAACCTAACCTAAACTAAAATAAACTAAAATAAAATAAAACCTAAACCTAAACCTAAAATAAACTAAACCTAAACCTAAACCTAAACTAAATAAAATAAAATAAATTGAAAATAAACCTAAACCTAAACAAAAAAATAAAACCTAAAAATTAACCTAAAATAAAAAACTAAAACCTAAAACTAAAAAAATAAAATAAAAACCTACCTAAAACTACAAATAAAAATAAAACCTAAGCAAAAAATAAAATAAAAATAAAAACTAAGAAAACCTAAAAAAAATAAACTAAAATAAAACCTAAACTAAAATAAATAAACCTATAATAAATAAACTAAACTAAATAAAATGAAGATAAACCTAAATAAAATAAAATATAATATAAACTAAATAAATAAAAAAAATGAAGTAAATAAACTAAATAAACCTAAAACCACACTTCATTTTTTGTTAAAAAAAAACCTAAATCATAAATCCTAAGCCCCACCACCAACCCTAAACCTACTTAAATTACACATGACCATAAAACCCAAAACCTATCCCTAGCCCAAACCTAAACCCTCCCTAAAACACTTCCCTAAACCCCCCACACTAAACCCTAAAGCATAAACCATAAAACCCTAAACCCAGGTTGACTAATTTTTTAAAGGTTTTCTTTAAAAGTCGAAGAGGTTGTGAAATACAAAGTTGGTTCTCTACCCATGTGGGTCTTGTTGCCTCTGTTATGGTTCCTCTAGCAGTGTCTAGAACCTTCATAAACTTAGGATCAACAAGGGTACTACTAAAATTATCACCCTAGCTTAGGTAAAAAAAATGATCATGGTTCTCTCATAAAGGCCTAAACCTATAAATAAACCTAAATTAAACCTAAAATATAAATAAAACATAAAAAATAAAATAAAAATAAAATAAATAAACCTAAAAATAAATAAAAAAAAAAATAAAATAAACTAAATAAAATAAAGAATAAAAACTAAGTATAGAAACTTTAATAAATTAAAAACTAAGTATAAAATAAAATAAACCTAAAGCTAAATAAAATAAAAAACAAAATAAAAACCAAAACTTAAAAAATAAATCTAAAAAATAAAACCAAAAATTGAATAAAAAATAAAACCTAAACCATAATTTAAAAAATAAAACTAAACCTAAAATAAACATAAAATAAAATAATAAACATAAATCAAACTAAATATAAAATAAATTAAACTAAACCTAAACCTAGGTAAACTAAACCTAAATAAATAAAAATAATTAAAATAAAACCTTTAACAAAAAACCTAAAATAAACTTGAATAAACATAAACACTAATAACTTAAAACCTAAACCTAAACTAAATAAATAAACCAAAAAATTAATAATACTAACTAAACTAAACCAAAATAAAACTTTAACTAAAATAAATTAAACTACTAAATGAATAAAATAAACTAAAAAAATATTTAAGATAAATAAACTAAATAAACTACTACTGGTTTGCTTGGTTTAAAACTTAAACCAAATCCTAACCAAACCCTGATCCCTGACCCCTAAGCATAAACCTAAGCAACCACAGACTACACCATAGCCACCTAACCCACCCCAACCCAAACCTAACCCAAATTAAACTAAAATTAAACTAAACCCAAAAACCAGTAACTACCATCTAAGGGATGGGACTCTTGACTAAACCAAAGAAATGTTGGATCAAGGTTTGCTCTATTAAAACCAAAACTGGACCTGGACTACAAACCCTATGGCCATAATCAGGCTTATTCTTCCTCCTAAACAGGTTCCCTAAATCCTCACTGGGCCCTGACCCAAAATAAAACTGAACCTTCAGGCCTAAACCTAATCCACTCCTAGTGATCACTCTAAACTACCAGGCCATGGTCTCCTGGGCCTTAGGCCTAATCCTCCTTTCTGGGCCCACACCTGACCCCCACTTAACCTCCTACCTCCCTCTACTGACCCATACCCACCTTAAATCTAAACCCTGATCACTATCTAAATCTAAACCACAAAAGCATAAACCAAATAAATAATAAACCTAAATCCAACTTAAACTTAAAGTAACTACATAAATTAAAAAAATAAACCTAAACCATATAACCTAATAAACTTATTGTATTTTATTTAGTTTAGGTTTAGGTTTTGGTTTAGTTTATTTTAGGTTTATATTTTATTTATTTTAGTTTAATTTATTTTAGTTTAGGATTATTATATTTATTTTATTTTAGGTTTAGGTTTTTTTTAATTTTGTTTAGGTTTAGGTTTTATTTATTTTAGGCTTTATTTTTAGGATTATTTTTTAGGTTTAGGTTTTTATATCATTTTTATTTTATTTTATTTTAGGTTTATTTTATTTTTATTTTAGGTTTACTTTTTATTTTATTTAGGATTTTCATTTTTTTAGTTTATTTATAGTTTTATTTATATTATTTCATTTAGTTTTTATTTTTATTTGATTTTCCTTTTTAGGTTTAGGTTTAGGTTTAGGTTTTATTTATGTTTTTATTTTATTTTATTTATTATTATTATTTTGGTTTAGGTTTTTTTTATTTTATAATTTCTAGTTTAGGTTTTTTTATCTTTATGGTTTAGGGTTTTTTTGGGTTTAGGGTTTAGGGTTTAGAGTATAAGGTTTTAGGGTTTAATATTTAGGGTTTAGGATTTAGTGTTTTTAGGGTTTAAGGTTTAGGGTTTAGGGTTTTGGTTTTAGGTTTAAGGTTTAGATTTTAGTTTAGGGTTTTGGTCATTTGCTATTTTTTTAATAGAAAACAAATTTAGATTCAACATCTATTATTTTCAATTTCATCAACCAAGTAACACACCTAGTTTTCTAAGACACAAGCGATGACATATATAAAAAATGAACATGCATAGAGAAAATCAAAAACCTTGGATAACTAGAACCGTCTCTATAGTAAAGACACAATTCGATAAGCAACATATCAGATCCACCGTTCTTCAGTTTCCTTAGTTCCCATCAAAATCACCCTGGCCTCTCAAGTAGCGGGATCTACCATCATATCCTCGATCTCTCCCTCCGCTACCACCATGGTTATAGCCTCTGTGTCCTCCACCATAACCACCTTTCTACCATCTCCATATCCACTAGTATCTCTAGATCCCCCACCACCGTGATAATCACATCCGCCTTCACCTCCACTCCAGATCTAGGCACACTGGTGATATTCTTTCGTTCACTTATTCTTAGGGGAGTTTAGGTTTAAGTTTATTAGGTTTTAGGGTTTAGGTTCTTTTTTTTAATTTATTTAGTTACTTTAGGTTTAGGTTTAGGGTTCAGGGTTTAGGGTTTGGGGTTTAAGGTTAGGGTTTAGGGTTTAGGGTTTAGGGATTAGGGTTTTGTGTCTAGGGTTTAGGTTTGTTTTAGGGTTTTTTTAGGCTTTAGGGTTTAGAGTTAGTCTTTAGGGTTTAGGGTTTAAGGGTTTTTAGGGTTTAGGGTTTAGGGTTGTAGGCTTAAGGTTTAGGGTTTAGGGTTTAGGGTTTAGGATTAGGGTTTATGCTTTTTTTAAATTATGTAAACTAGTAGGTTTAGGTTTAGTTAGTTTATTTTTTATTTATTTCAATTTATTTTATTTGTTATTTCTATTTAGGTTTATTTTTATATTTATTTAGTTTAGTTTATTTATTTTAAGTTTAGTTATTTTAGTTTAGGTTTTTTATTTTTGTTTATTTTTTAGGTTTAAGTTTATTTTTTAGTTGACTTCCATTTTTATTTTATTTTTAAAGTTTAGGTTTTATTTTTTATTTTTAGGTTTAGGTTTAGGTTTTTATTTTATTTTTTTAAGTTTAGGTTTTAGGTTATTATTTTAGGTTTATTTATCCATTTTATTTTTTAGTTTAGGTTTTCATTTATTTTTTAGTTTATTTTATTATATTTAGTTTAGGTTAGGCTTAGGTTTAGTTTATTTTAGGTTTAGGTATAGGTTTTATTTATTTTAGTTTAGTTTATTTTAGTTTAGGTTTAAGTTTATTTTATTTTTATTTTAGGTTTACACTTTTTTTTAATTTAGGTTTTAAGTTTTATTTTTATTTATTTTTATGTTTTATTTTTAGGTTTATTTATTAGGCTTTTTTTATTTAGTTTTTATTTTATGTTTTTATTTTTAGTTTAGTTTTTATTTTAGTTATGTTTTCTATTCTTAGGTTTATTTTATTTTTTTAGCTTAGTTTAGATTTTTATTTATTTTTGTTAGTTTATTTTATTTTATTTTTATTTTTTAGTTTAGGTTTTTATTTTTTTTATTTTTTTATTTTATTTAGGTTTAGGTTTTTTTATATTTTTAATTTTTAGGTTTTATTTAGTTTAGGTTTTTAAGTTTTAGGTTTTAGGGTTTATGGTTTAGGGTTTTAGGGTTTAAGGTTTTAGAGTTTAGGGTTTAGGGTTTTGGGTTAGAGTTAAGGGTTTAGGGTTTAGGGTTTTAGGTTTTATGCTTTTAGGGTTTAGAGTTTATTGTTTAGGATTTTTTATTAGAGTTTAGGGTTTAGGGTTTAGGGTTGTAGATCTAGAGTTTAGGATAGGGTGTAGGGTTTAGCGTTTAGAAATTAAGATTTTTTTTTTAAATTAAGTAAACCGGTAGGTTTTGGTTATTTACTTTTATTTAGTTTAATTTTTATTTATTTTAGTTTATTTTAGTTTATTATTTTTAATTAGGTTTATTTTTATAATTTTATTTAGTTTAGTTTATTTATTTTATTTTATGTATTATTTAATTTAGTTTATTTCAGTTTAGGTTATTATATTATTTTATATTTAAGTTTTATTTAGTTTAGGTTTAGATTTTTAGCATTTTATGGTATAGGGTATAGGGTTTAAGATTAGTTTAGGGTTTAAGGTTTGGGATTTATGGTTTAGGGTTTATGGTTTTTTAGGGTTTATGGTTTAGGGTTTAAGGTTTAGGATTTAGAGTTTTGGGTTTTTTTTGAAATAAACTCAACACCAAGGAAGGTTTGCTAATTACAAAGGATGACTTGGGTAGGGTGACAGCCCAGTAGCAGACGTAGCTCACCATACTTGCTTGGGATAGTCTAGTAGCATAGCCACCATCCGACTCCAGTACTTCCTCCACCGTTGCAGCTACCACCTCTTCTACTAGCTCCTCTTCTACCAGCAAGAGCATTGTATCTGCAAATAAGGCCACTAAATTCCTTTGTTATTTTACTTGATCTATCATGTACCTCTACCCAAAAGGAAATTAATGATGAAACATGATTCTATTTATATATTGTCTACTTCTAATGCTCTTGATTTTATTCTTATTTAAAGGTCTCCAGTATAAATAAAAATAATAATAGTAGTTCCAATCCTTTCCTTTCGATTGAGTTGGACTATCCTTTAATCAATTAGTTCACCTCTTGAGATTGTGGAGTCAAGGATCCCATAGGAGAAGCTATATGATGAGAAGGTAGAACTTTCCACAAGTTCATCATTCCAAAAGTCCGAAGTTAACCTCAGGTGGCAAAGTTCTACCTCCTAGGGTAGCACCTCAAGATAAGGGTAAGCAGGTCATTGGTTCAAGTGTGCAGATAGCCCCTCCATAGGATGCTCCAATGGATATGCTTGTGGAGGACTAAGTCAAAGTCCATTACAGTGTCCTAGCTGACCTTAGAAAGTTTCCAGCTATGTTAAGCATATATTATGCCCTTGTCTTATCCAAAGAAATGAGGGAATCTTTAATCAAGGCCTTACTTGATCTAGAGATATGATTAGTTCAGCTGAGAGGCTTGCCACTCGAAGGACATCTTAGAAGTTACATTTAGTGATGAAGACTTACTCTTAGGGAGGACCGTACATAACCATCTCTTTACATTATAGTGGATGTTGGCAAATATAGGCTATCCATGGTTCTGGTTGACCCAGTTGTATCAATCAACATTATGAGTCTAAAAACCCTTGCCTACTTAAGAGTCAACATCTCCAAACTCTAAAAAGAAAGGATGATGTTGAGAGGATTCAATGAAAAAGGAGAGAGGGCCTTGTGGCATTTATTTTTGGATGTAGCGGGGGATGGGGGGGGGGGGAGACACCACGTAGATCATAGGGGGTACTTTTTGAGGTGATCAGGTACAACATTGAGGTATGATGTACTATCTCGAAAGATAGAGACATCACCCTACAATGGACCTAATCATGAAATAAGTACTCCTAAGGCATGATGGATCTTTGAATGTACCAAAGATTTTTCCCTTACTTTACATGGATGAATAAAGTAGGGTTTATATTAAACCATGTTCTTAAGTTCACTATGGGGCAAGACTCCATAGTTAATTGCATCTTAGGAAATGAAATTTCTTAGGAATACTCTCGATTAAAGTTGATAGTAATCATCTCTAAAGATTTCAAGGTTAGACTATTAAAGGATTGGTTGTATTTGGAAAATCAATAGGGAAAGTTCAAGGAGAAGACTTATTTTTCGAGTCTAAATGATATAAGTAAGAAATGCTCATGATACTAGGAAGCCTAGTGAGCATTCCAATCTATCCTATGGTTTGGCTTTGTAATTTTAAAGTTGAAGAGATTTATATGTTTTGAGTTGAAATTAATTAAATTACTAAGGTTTATAATCCACCAACACAAGGTTGTGGGAATGCCTAAGAGGTGAGGATTTATACTCATAGATCGAAGTAAATAGCTACCTTGGATCCTAAATCTAGAGAGCTTTAGTATAAGCTTAAGCACAACCTAAATCTAAGACATATGGGTTTACCTCCATATGAGAGAATAAATTGTCGACTTGGACTTATAAGCGCTTGGTGGCCACTACTCCTATGATTTTAAAACCATGTAGTCTAGTCTTATGAATTGCAAGATAGCAAGGGTAGTTATTTAATTAGAATGAGATTAAAGTCCTAAACACACTCCATACATTTATGTAGGAAAAGTAAATCTAACTGCACCTGAAAAGTGGAGGTTAGCTAAATATACATATAATCCCAAGCAATTGTATTTATAATTTGGACTTAGCATCTTACACATGGGTAACTAAGCCCACCTATCTAACTTTGATTAAGATTTAAGAAACCAGCAAAAGAGCATTCAATTTTAAGCATCCCTTAAGCATAATCCCCATAGAAAACATGATTAGGCTAATATTGGCCTATCATCCAATCTACAAAGCATACATACATCCAATCTGAAATAATGCATCATACAAAAAATCACATCATCATCGTCCTAACTTAGAGTTAGAAGTGGTGACTTAATTCTAATGTGTGTATTAAGGCTTGTGTGGTAAGTCTTGTAAGGCAATAGTGTTGTATTTTCTATGTGAAGAAGGATTCAATTTAACATGAAAGGTTGATTTCATTGAAGTTTAATTGATTTGAGAATTTTAATTTGTGTTTTCTTTTGTTTCATTTTATTACACTTAACAACTAAGTGTTATAAAAAGAGGAAAAGAGGATTGCCCTATTTCATCCCTACCTTAAGTCACTCTTTAAAGTATATTAATTTGATTTAGTTCTTTTTGAATAACCTATTAAATGATTTAATTTATCCAAAGTTAAGGTTCACTTTAAATAATCATATTCAAAATGAAAGGCATCTTATGATTAGTTTAATTGAATTTTTACCACATGACATATATTAAATAATTCCTTTCCATCACATGTAACCAGCATATGATTTAATCCTAAGTGTATCTATACATGCAACATGTTTTAGCACACTTAAAAGATGAATGTATGTGTATGTTTAGAATTTATATTTTATTTGATTGAATTGTTTAAACATATTAATTTAAAACTTTATCCGAATTCTTATACAAAAATGACATAAGAATGAAATTAGATAGGCATGTGTCATTATTAAACCAGGGAAGTGAGGTAATCAAATGACCTCCTTGGAGCTAACTAAAATCTCGTATTCTCAGGATGTTCAGACTATATACTCATTTGCATTCAAACATATGTAAATTCATATACATGAACATAGGAAGTAAGCTCTAATTCATAGGGCTAATTAATTTAATCACTTAGTCAATTATGAATTCATGCAATTTTATTGTAAAATGGTATTTTCAATCACTAATCACATATACATTTACATGAAACAATGATATAGGCAAGTATGTGTCGTTGTTAAACCAGAGAACTGAGGAAATCAAATGACTTCCTTAGGGCTAACTAAAGCGTCGTATTCCTGGGATGTCCAGACTATATACTTGCTTTTCTTAGATACGCATGGATGTATAGATATATGAGGGAAAGGAAACCATGCAAAGATTGTATATTTTATTTGGTTGAATAATTTATATATATTAATTAAATTCCTATCCAAATTCTAATATTGAAATACATAATAATGAAATCAAATGGGTAAGTGCTATTATTAAACTAGGGAAGTGAGGTAATCAAATGACCTCCTTGGGGCTAGCTAAAGCCTCGTGTTCTCGGGATGTCTAGACTATATACCCATTACCATTCAATATTATTTAAATCAACACATGAATAGAGGAAAGAGAACTCAATATTCATAGAAATCATGTGATTTATTCAGCCACACTAGTTGTTAAGCATGTGATTCACTCAAATATAAGCATATGATTCAATCAACCAAACTAGTTCTTAAGGACAATCAAATCAAATAAGATTATTTAAAGCAAACCAAAGCTTCTTTGTTAATTAAGTTTTGGATTTGATTTGATTTAAATAAGAGAATAGAAATCATCACTTGTTATTTTAAACCCATTCCCACATTAGTGATATTATTTAATTTAAAGAAATGTAATTAAGTTGATTTTATGAGTTAATTAAGTTGAACCTTTAATTAGATGAATTAATTATTCTTATCTATGTCACCTTAAAGTAATTAACAAAAGAATTATGAGCCAATATGATATGCATGGAAAATAAACTTGCAATGATCCTAGGAAATAAAAGGGGCCTAATACAATTGGCTCATGATTAATAGTTAATTAGATTAACGGTCTTAATTAATTACTCTTATGGTTTTCACACCCATGTGGACTAACCATAATTTTATTAAACTCCTTTAGGTTATTAAACACCTAAAGATCTACCCCATGATTGAGGTTTGATGTGATTATGATTTCAATTTGATTAAGTGATTTAATTAATTAGTTAAATCTTTATTAATTTTATTTTAAAAAAGGGAGAAATGATCTTAGGGAAAGAGGTCCCAACCCTATTCCTTAGTTGACTTACTGTTGAACAATGATTAATAAACTTAATTAATCAATTTATTACTATTCATGGGATTAATTAATCATTAATTAACTTAAAAGAATAATTAAATTTTAATTAGTCCATTTTTCTAATTAAGTGAGCAATAAATCCTAAGAAAATTATGGGAGGCATAGGTCATCCCATTAAATTAACCAACAAAATTTGGGATTACTGAAGTAATTAAGGAGTAATTAAGCTAATTATTTTTGTATTAAATTTTAATTAAACCTTAATTACTATTCAAAATTAGTTAAGGTTATTTTTAATTAATTATTTTCTAAAATACCTTTAAAATGAGTATTTATTTATATTTTTTATTTCTCTATGACTTTTTATGATTTTTAGAAGTTTTAGCATTAAAAATGATTAATTAAGCATAATTAAAGCCTAATCCTATTACACCATGTGGAACACTAACGTGGCGTGCTTTCCACATGGTACTGCCTGATTTGCTACTTAAAACTTATCCGACTTAGTGCCTATGTGATGGCAGAAGACACGCTTTCTTGTCCCCCATTCGATCTAAGATTGAACAGCTATGATTAATCCTATAGCTTAATAATAAAAAATTAGATCGATCTAGCAAATCTAATCACGACTGTCCATTTCGATTATATGGAATGGATAATGTGTGATCTAACGTCATGTGAGTGAAAGAGAATGGAGTCCGTCCACCATTGCTCGCTTGATTTGAGCTTACTCAAGCTCGGATCAACTCCAAAAGGGTTCCACACCTTCACGACATCAATAGGAGGGGATCCAACAGTCAAGATCACATGAGATGCAAGTTTTTTTTGAAAAGCTCCAACCCATTTTGCTAAGGATCAATTTTGGAAGCATGCCGTGAGCTCAAGATCGGTGGCTTGAATGATTATGGAAGCTTCATCTGGAGAGCAGCCTATTGAGTAGCAATTAGATCAATTCCTCGATGTTCACTCGAAGGCCATGATGCAATGATTTGGAGCTCTTGTTTGATCGAAGTCCCACCTCCAGTGCTTGGGAATCTTGGGAGATGACTCGTTCCCGCTCAACAAGGCCTAGGAAAGTGCGTGCAAAGTTAATTTGAGTTTGATGGAGAAATGGTGAAGTTTGGTTGGAGATGGGAGTGTCCTCTTTCTAGATGGATGACAATGGTATTTTTTGATTAAGGAATGAGCTTGGGAGCTTATGAAATGGCTATAATGGCTCATCTTGGGTAGTTATGGGTCTAACGAATGATTTTTGTGTGTGTTTGAGTGGAAACAAAGGGGTGTATACCCCCTTCATCTTGATCGGATGGTGGGATTGGGTTTAGCTTCTAGTGGCTGTCTGGCCAACTCAACGAGCTGGGGGTGGCAAGGAGGAGGTGAGTTGTCTCATCTTGGTTTGTTGAAGGTGTGGAGGTGGTTGCCAAGGAGGAATCATTGGTTTCCTATGGGTTTTAAATACTCCAATGGGGAGGGCGAGGTGATTTCACCTCCCATGGGTCATGGCTAACCCAACCACCGATTGGGTCGGTTGGGCAGTCTCTTAGGTGCCTAGGTGGACCATTGGGAGAGTACCAAGTGGCCAAAGAATGGAAATGACCACTTATATGGGTGATTTGTCTCATGTGATACCTTTGACCCAAGGGTATCATGGTCATTTA
Source organism: Cymbidium sinense (assembly GCA_021442155.1). Lineage (NCBI taxonomy): Eukaryota > Viridiplantae > Streptophyta > Magnoliopsida > Asparagales > Orchidaceae > Cymbidium > Cymbidium sinense. The sequence continues at coordinate 213,628,039 of CM038214.1, forward strand.
GCATTGGATTTATTTGGAAAGATTTGAAATAAGCCAAAAGTGGCCCAAATTTCAAGTCAATTGGAGTCGATTTGGTTTGATTTGGCTCAATTTGACTCATTTAGGTCAAATTGGGTTAGTGAATCAATTGATTGTGGTCAAACCAAGGGTTGATTCAAGTTCATATGATCATTTAGGATGTTTTGGTTCAATTTGTTTGGTTTAGTTTGGCTTAGATTGGATTTTGGCTCATTTGAATTCATTTGGGTCTAATGGGTTAAGTTAACCAATTTGACCAAATTGGCCAAAATGGCTTAGGTTTGGTGTTGGTTTTGGTTTAGTTAACCAATTGAAGATTATTGTAAGCTTTGGATTCATTTACTTTGGATTTGGTTTTGATTTAGGCAAACTTGATACATTGGTCAATTTGGGCTAAGTAGCTCAGTTGGGTATAATTGGGTCCAATCATGGCTTTGGTCAAGTTCAATAATCAATTTGGAATGAACTTGAGCCATTTACAATTTGGTTTATATTTTGATTTGACCCAATTTGGTCTTAAGTCAATTTGGGTCAACTTGAGTCAAGAGAGCCAATTGGGTTTGGTTTGACTCAATTGAAGGTCAAGTCATATTCAAATATTGATTTTGATATGGTATTAACCATTGGTTTCAAGGGATTTGGCTTAGGTTGCAATTTGGCTAGTTTGGGCTCATATGGGTTAAGGGTATGACCTGGTCAAATGACTTGGTTTATTTGATGAGAAATTGATCAACCTAGGGTGATCAATAATAATGATGAGATTTTGATGGGCTTGGTTCAATCCAATTTGGGATTAGAACTTCAAATAGGTCAAATTGGCGACTTTGGGTCAAGTGGACCAATTGGGTTTAGTTGGCTTAATTTTTGGTTGACTTTCATTTAGTTGAGTTTATATATGGATTGTGGATTGATATATAAATTCAATTGCAATTGGCTTGGTTTCAAATAGGTTTTGGTCCATTTGAACATTTCAAGTAAAAAGGGTTAACTAGTGTTTAACTTGGTTTGATTTTGGTATGGCTTGATCATTGTAGATTTCATTTATATTTGTGAATATAATTGAAGGTATGATTGATTAATGAGAAAATAAATTGAGTTTGGGTTTTGGAATGAAGGAATTTGGCTAAGTCTATAGAGTGGGGTCATGTGGCTTAGGTTTGGATTTTGATTTGGTTTGATTTAGTTTTGATGATTTAAATGTATATTTTATTTAAATTTGTAAAGATTATTGAAAATATGATTGATTTGTGATAAAATCAATTGAGTTTGACTTGATTTGGATTAATATTTAGCTAAGTCCATGGGATATGTCATATGGTTTAGGAAGGGTTTTGATTTAATTTGATTTAGTTTGATTTAGTTTTGATCATTTGAATGTACATTTGATTTATATTTAGAAAGATGATTGAAGATATAAATTGATTATGATAAAATCAATTGATTTTGGATTGATTTGGATTAAAATTTTGGTAAGTCCAATGGGATAGATCATATGGCTTAAAGGTTTCAAGTTTGGATTTGATCATGGGCTTCAATCATTTGGTTTTGGAATTTGGGTTTCAATTCGGATTTGAATTTGATGTTTAAATTGAACTTGAGGTTTGGTTTGAGAAAGTGCACATGGATTGGATTTGGGTTGTATGGTAGGTTGATTATCTTAATCGCTAAGGCATAACTTAATCCTATGGTTAACCCTTCTAAGTTGTAATGCTTAGGTTAGGTGTTTCCCTAATTTTTAGAAGTGTCTTATGACTAGGAAAGCCTTAGTGTCTAGAAGACTCCTAAGTCTAAGATGGGAAGTTGAATATTCACTCTAAGTGAGGTCATGGGCCTTTGGCTCCATAATGTGTTAGATATGATGATTGGAAGAAAGTTTCACATTATAGACTTCATACATCTTTCAACTTTTCTTGGGAGACCATGGATACATGAGAACAACATAGTTCCATTCTCTCTACATTATGAAGTTTGTGAGAGGTGGGATCATCTATTGTGTGAAAAGAGATCTCAAGCCATTTATAGTTCATGAGGTCATTTGAGGATGCACTACCTCCCTCAAAACCAACAAGTCTATTCTCATGAACTTGGCCAAAGTTTAAAAATAGAAAAAAAAGAAAAAGAAAAAAAGAAAGAAAAAAAGAAAAAGAAAAGAAAAAAGAAAATGAAAAAGAAAATAAAAGGGAGCAAAAATAGACTTGGAGGAGGAAGTAGAGCCTGACATTAAATTCAACCTATAGTTCGTAACTCCATTGGAACATATGGGTCGGATGACCTGACCTCCACTAGGGAAGAGAAGCAGTTTAGAGGTAGTCCTAGGGGTGGAAAACCTCCTTAAATAAAAGATATGTCCTAGCTACTAGAGTACACTTGCTATCCATATGACTTAGAATCTAGTTTATAAATGAGTCTTATATGGTTAGCGACTCTTCAATAGTAGATTCCTTTGGAGGTGACACTTGAGCCAGATAGCGATGAAGACCGGGCTCCAAAGCAAAGCATAAGTGTATCCAAGTCTATATGTGAAATAGTTATGCATCCATTGGGAACCTTAGCTATAACCCCACTTTTGTCTCAAAAAGCTGAGGGTTTGGTAATTAAGGAAGCCCCTAAGTCATCCAGTGTGTGAAGACTTCGAGGTTCTTTCGGGAGCATCATCCAAGTCAAGAGGATGATTCATATAAAGATTTAATAGAATTACATATTGGTACTTGCCTTATGTTCATAATTTAGAAAGAAAGGGTTAATCCCACATATATTTGGTCCAGGTCATACTACTTAAAAAGACTATGGAGGAACAAATGCAAAAGCTCTCGACCAAGACTAAATTGATGCAGTGGGTCGGTTGATGATGATGATTACTACTTAGTCATCACAAATCATTTAGAATCTAATAGATTCTTTTCAAATCACATTAACTCATATGAGGAGCTATGCTTAGAAACTTCAAATGATCTATATGATTTTGAAATCAAAGATGCACTGCCAGAGTTCAAAGAAGAGATCAGGTCAACCATTGACGAGCTCAAGGAAATCAACTTAGGAACCGAAGAAGATCCATGCCTGACATACATCAGTTCTTAACTAAATGAAATTGAAACCAATGACTTAGTTAGGCTATTGATTTAGTTTAAGGATAGCTTTGCAAGGAATTATGGAGAGATTCCTGGATTGGCTCCTGACGTAGTGGTCCATAAACTAGTAGTAGAGCATACTACTAACCTTATCAAGCAAGCTCCTAGACGCATGCGATTAGATATGGAACAACATGTCATTTATAAAGCCAAGAAATTGATCCTTCATCAGGAAGAAAAATACCTACACAGTTGTGCATCCCAGTTAAGAAAAGAATGGCCAAATTCACATATGTGTCAATTTTATGGATTTAAATAAGGCATGTCCAAAAGATGAATTTCCACTTCCAATCCTGGAGCTGATGATGGAAATTGCCTCATCTCATGCAGTCTTCTCTTTCATGGATGGCTTATCTGGATATAACTAAATAAAGATGAAGATGGAAACACTACTTTTAGGTCGAGAATCTATTGCTATAAGGTCATGCCTTTCAGCCTTTAAAATGTTGATGCTACATACTAGTGGGCAATGACTCGAATCTTCAACAAACTCATGCAGCATCAAGTCGAGTACAATGTTGATGATCTCGTGGTCAAAAGTAGAGAAAAGTAAGACCATCTCTCTTAAAATTAAGAGTAGTTTTGAATAGTTAAGACCATTTAACCTCAAAATGAACCCCTTAAAGTGCACATTCATAGTAGCTTCAAAAAAATTCCTTTGGTTTATTGTCCAACACCAAGGAATCAAAATCGGAAGATCAAGGTGATATAGAATTTCCACCCTTAAAGTTAAACTCAACTCAGATCATTACAAGGATGGTTAGCATATCTATGATGCTTTTATCCAATTTATCGGGAAGATGTCAGCTATTCTCCGCACTTGTTGAAAAGGATGCCAAGTTCAAGTGATGATAAGTGTGAGCATGCCTTGAAGACATCAAGCATTACCATGTCGATTCTAGAAGTCCTTATCCAGGGCAAGCTGCTCATACTTTACACTACTATTTAGGCGACTCCCTTAGTGCTTTGTTGGCCCAAGCCAATGACGAAGGGAATGAAAGGACACTCTACTACCTCAGTCATCTTCTAATCCCTACTGAGGCTAATTATCCACCCATTAAGAACCATTTTCTAGGTTTAATCTTTGCATCCCAAAAGATAAAACACTACATTCTTTCTCATAAGGTGAACTTAATCTCTAGGATCAATCCATTACAGTATCTCATGACACGGTTGATGTTATCTGGACGGTTGGCTTGACGATCGATGATCCTCTCATAGTTTGACATTACCATCGTACCCCACTTTGCGGTGAAAGGACAACTGCTAGCAGATTTCTTAGCAACACACCCACTTCCTACTGACTCTCAGCTTAGTGATGATCTCCCTGATGAATAATTCATGAACTTTGGGGATACTGGCATTCATCACTGGGAGATGTAATTTGATGGTGTAGCTTCCTCTCAAAGAGGAGAAGAACCACAATCTACTATTCTAAGAATGGCAAGGGTAGGAATAGTTTTCTTAACTCTGGACCGCGATGTGATGAGATTCTCATATCATCTGTCCAATCCTCACACCAATAATGAAGTTGAATATAAAGCTTTGATTGTCGGTCTGGAGTTATCCGTTACTCTAAGCATCCAGAACATCAACATCTTTGGGGATTCTTAGCTAGTTATCAACTAAATTGCTGGGTCCTACAAGGTTATAAAGCCTAAGCTCCATCACTACAACAAGTACACCATAGAGTTGTTGGCCCAAATCCAAGAGGTTGCTAGTTATAAGTTTCCTTAAGGAGAGAATGTTGTAGCATATGCCAAGGAGTTGGCATGTTTGGAAGATGAGTCCATATCAATAAAGGTCCAAAATAGACAAGTGTTATCCCTTATTAATATTGAACTCATCAAAAAATACTCTCTTGATGGGGAGGTTGCCATTGCCAAGAAGGATGAAGAGTTCGATTTGAGGCAGTCATTCATGGATTTCCTAAATAAAGGTAAACTACCTCAAGAGAAGTCTCAATCCCATCAAATGAAGTAGAGAGAACTTTCCTATGCTCTTGTTGATGGTGTCTTGCATCGAATCTTTGATCATATATGGTTACATTATTTAGACAAGCGAATCCGTAAGATCGTACACATTTTCGGATTATGTGGAGCCCACCAATGTTTGAAAATGAAAGCCAAGAAGAAAAGACTAGGATACTACGGTCATCGATGATCAAAGATTGCATGGATACTAAGCAATGCCACCAATGTTAAATAAGCGATGTGGTCCTACACCATCCACATTCTACATCCAACATTGGCCTCGGCCATTCAGTGTTGAGTGTATTGGAACGATTGATCCTCCTACTTTCAACGGTCATTGGTTCATCTTAGTTGCTACTGACTACTTTTCCAAATGGATGAAAGCGATTCCACTTAGAGAGGTCACAACTTAGCATGTGCTCCAATTTTCTAGGAACCATATCATATATATGTTTTGAGTGCCTCGATGAATTATAATAATCATTCAAAAGAGCACCAGATCAACTTTGCCGGAGACATAGCATAGATTGGAGATATTCATCCTTCGATGACAAATGGCATAGCCTTCAATAAAACTCTCATCCAAATACTAAAAAAGACATTCAACAATAAGCGATGGCCATGGCGGTTCAAGCCTTTTGCTTCCACTGAACTCCAACTTCTCCTTTCTCCTTAGTGTATGGGACCAAAGTCGTTCTACCATTAAAAGTCCAACTCCTATCACTAAACATAGATGTGGGTAGCAAGATCACAATAAAGTAGAACGATAAGTTATGGTTAGAAGATCTCGAAGGTTTGGAGAAGAGAAGCCTGCGGGCATGCTAAAACCTTGAGTTGTACAAAGCTAAAATGATTCAAGCTCATAACAAGTTGATCCATTCTAGCGCTTTTCAAGTAGGAGAGCTTATTTTAGTTTTAAGGAGACTGATTATTGCCCATCGTAAGATGGGAGGCAAGTTTGAACCCACTTGGGAAGACCCTTTTGCCATAGAGGCCTACCAAAGAAGATCTTATCAACTTATTAATCATGAGGAGAGCTCCCAATGCTTCCAACCATTGGGCTCTACTTAAAATATTATAAATCATGTTTGATAATAATTATCATCAATGAAAATACCATTTTGAATTCAATCTCTTCCATACTGAAAGTATTATTATTTGTGAATCCACCATGACGTGTTTAGGGTAGGTGTAAGAAACCAGAGTGGCGTCCTATCCTTCATCAACACAACACAAACATAAACTATACATAAACATATAAAACAAACACATATCTTTTGTGTCGGGCTATTCTGAGTTGAGATAACGCCCCTAGTGGCCCTCACTCGATGCTGCTAGGTCGGTGACATGTTACCCTACTAGTGTGTCTAGTGGTCTTCTTACTTTGGAGGATGTAAGTCTCCAATGTTTTCCTTCTTTATTTGGCCATTGCACACCGATGAGCAGCTTGTTAGTTTGGTGGGCCTTACTGCATGGCCGATAAGCTACATCATGTTAGCTTTATTTAAGAAGATGTGAGTATACTATGCTTTCTTCTTAGATTAACCTTTGTGCACTGACTGGGTCAAGTATATTTGAGGTTTAGGATAAGTCCTCTAGTAGCTCCTTCCCTCATGACTGCTTTAAGTCTATGATCCTGGCTCCACACTTATTAGTACTAGGTCGATATCTATCATGATGACTATGATGAGTTCTTCTTGGAAAGTTGTAAGCTTACATGCTTTCTTTCTAGATTGATCGTTGGATATTATGGGCAGTTGGTTGGTTCTCACTATGATAGATACACCATTCATGTTGACTAATACACCTTAGGTTGGTTGGTTCGCACCTTAGGATACACCACTCATGGATGTAAGTCCTTTTGTCTAAGTTAATGTATAAGTTTTCTTTTCTAGGGCTCAAGATAATGCCCCTAGCAGCACCTCCCCTGTGGGCATTATTTTGGATCACATTCTTTGTGTTCCCATTTAGACACTACCTGGGTTACTATCGGATTGGACAGTTCCCCTTTCATAGTAACCACATATGTGATTGGAGAATCCATCCTGTGGATGTGTATATTCTCCTGTGGTTTTACAGATTCTCCCATAGTCATGTCTAATGATAGGTCAGGCCTAGCTCCTTCTTAGTGTAGAGGTCCATGCAAACATATAAACAAAATATATATTTACTTATGGATTAGAAGGACACTAGTACTTTTTTCTCAGAAGACATCATATGTTTAGGTGTCAAATCTCCCTATAGGAATGCTACCTTTGAGTTGATATAGCGTGCATTTCACTCGTAGCCCTAAGTCGATTTTTGTGCTACCAGTCACCCTAGTGGTTTTCCCTCCTTTAAAGATGTAGTTTTGCCTTCTTTCAAGCACATTCATTGCACAGAAGGCAACCCCTTTTGGCTAGCTCTACCAAAGTAGACTATCCATTTGGATTTGTAAATTTGAGATAGGGACAAGATATAGCCCCTTCGGTGGGTCTATCACACACATGGTCCATAAATTAAATCTTTTAAATTTGATTGAGCTCAAATCCCCAATGGATATGCCCTCAATTCAAAATCAAACTAAACCAAACAAACCACATCGAATCACATTAAATTGAGATAAAATTCTTCCAGACTACTTTGAGTTAACATAAGTCCCCAGTGGCATTCACTTAGTAGTCACCCTAGGTCAGGTTCATTTTTTTGTGCATCCAACAGGTCACCCCAATGGTTGTTCCTCACTTTGGAAGATGTAATTCTACTACGCCTTCTTCTTTTGCACAAAGGCAATCCCCAGGTTGGCTAGCTTTGTAGACTATGGATTTGGATTTGTAAACTTAAGGTAGGTCAAAGCAGATATAGCTCCTTCTCAGTGGGTCCATTGCACACCAACAGAGTCCATATATTAATCAAATTAAATTAAACCCAATCTTATTTTTCCCAGTGGAGCCTAAATCATATATAAACAAGTCAACAAAACAAATCAAATTCAAAACCAACCTCTCCAGTGGATCCAAATTAAACCAACTCCCCCAATAGAGTCTAAATCAAAGAAATCAAACCAAACTCTTATTCCCAATGGATACATCCCCAAATAATTCTATGAAATCAAACTCAAATCCCAATCCCCAATAGATAACCTTCCTGGTGGAAGGTTCATATAATCCTCACTGATCCCATATCTCTATTAGATATGCTTCAACATCAATTAAAAAAAAAATTAAAGTTGACTTGATTTTAATCTCTGGTGGATTATAGATTCTTTTCCCCATTGGATCTTCTTTTCAAAAGTCATATAATCAAATCAAATTGAAATGTTATCCCCAATAATTTTTTTTCTTCTACGCTCCATAGAGCCCTCACACGTCATGTCTAATGCATGTCTGATCCCTTAGTGGATCTCCCTCCATGTCCTTAACATGGAATTCTCACCAAATCTTAGTTCTTCTCTTATGCACACCTTTAATACTTCATTGAAAAGCCTAACAATGTATTCATTCAAATTACATCATCTCAACATTGTAATCAACATTTTATTATTTGTGATTCTATAAGCTCAAACTAACTATACAATAGCATGCTAAACATATATTAAGTGTTAATTAACACATATATATATTATATATGATGTTATATTATAATTTATTGTTATAATATATTTTCTAACATTACACCTCATTAGAATCCCTTGAAAAAAATAGATAACAAAGTTTTCTCAAAATATGAATAATGTTCATTTTGCATGTAAAATTATTATTTTTCTATTAGAAATGGTACAAAATAGAATAATTTAGGGTTGATTTTTGTTGTGTGCCGTGAATTTGGCCAACTTCTTCCATCTCAACTTTCAAATTAACATTTTTGTGAGTTTTGATACAATGTATTATAACAAAAGTAAAACATACTAAAATGTACACTAACATTTAGTAACACACCACCACATTCATATATATGTAAGTTATATTGTTATGTACATTATATTTTAATATGCTTTCATATAATATATTATCTTACATTACACCTTAAATGAATCACTTTAAGGAAAAATTTATTTTTATTTTTTTGCAAAATTCCATTCTTTTGATTAAATGACACACCATTGATGATGTTCCATTAATATTAAATTACATATTTTCTATATGTACCTCTATTCTATTAATCAACAAATTAATAAAAAGTAATAATGCATGTTTTGCTATGCTTACATATGTTATATATTAACATATTATATTATTTGCATATGACATCACATTATGATTGCTTAAGATAAAATCATAAAATTTTAAAAACTATATAATCAACATATTTTTATACAAATTATTGATTATGAGGCAAATTCACCATTTTAAAGTCTAAAAACATTTTTATAAAAATTAGTGTAAAACATATATATTATGATGTTATACTATCTTTACATATAATATGTATTTTGAACATAAAATCTTATTTTTTTGCTACAATTGTACACCTTTGGTACTACAACCTAATTCCCACTTCAAATTTAACAAATTTCATCATCTTATTTATTAAATCAATATATTTATGATTTATATTAATATAGACTATAGGGCATAATACCATAATATACTAAAACATTTCAAAACATCTTTTAACATACAAAAACACATCACCACATGCTCAAATATATGATGGTATTATACTATAATATTTGGTATTATAATATGAACTAGGGTTATGATTTAGGGTATTCAAATCTCTAATAGTTAAAGGAAAGTTACTTGAAGACATTTCTTTAGCTACCATAACTATGTTAGGATTAGGTCACTCTTTAGAACTACTCCTAATGGCATCTTTATTCAAGGTTTAGGGTATAATGTTTAGGGTCAGTTTAGGGTTTAAAGTTTAGGGTTAGTTTAGGGTTTAGGGTTTAGGATTAGTTTAGTGTTTATGGTTTAGGGTTTGGGGTTTAGGGTTTAGGGTTTAGGGTTGTAGGTTTTAGGGTTTAGTGTTTATGGTTTTAGGGTTTGGGGTTTAGGATTTAGGATTTAAGGTTTAGGGTTTTAGGGTTTAGGGTTTAGGGTTTAGGGTTTTAGGTTTGATTTAAGGTTTCTTATTAGTGTTTAGGGTTTAGGTTTTAGGGTGTAGTTTTGGGGTTTAGGTTTAGGTTTTAGGTTTAGTTTAGTTTTAGTTTAGGGTTTATAGTTTAAGGTTTTTTTAATAGAGAACAATTTCATATTGAACATTTTTTCTTTTCAATTTTATCAACCAAGCAGCATTTTAAGTATTCTAAGGCACAAGCGATGATATAGATAAAAAATGAGCACCCATAAAGCAAATCAAAAACCATACATAAGTAGAACTTTCTCTACTATAAAGATACAGTTCCATAAGTAGCAGATTGGAATGGTTGTTCTTCAGCATCTGCAGTTTCTCTAGTTTTAATCAGAACCACCCTGCCTCTCGAGTAGTAGGATCCACCATCATATCCATCTCACCTCCTCCCATGTGTAACCATCCACCTCCATAACCCCTTTCTACCACCACCTTCAAATCTCTCACCACCACTACGATAACTATCACCTCCACGTTCGCCTCCCCCACTAAATAATGATTGGCGATGTTCATATCATGGTTCATTCTTAGGGTTTAGGGTAAGTTTAGGATTTAGGGTTTAAGGTTTAGTGCTAGTTTAGGGTTTATGATTTAGGGTTTAGGGTTTGGGGTTTAGGGTTGAAGGTTGTAGGTTTTAAGGTTTAGAGTTTAGGGTTTAGTGTTTAAGGTTTAAAATTTTAAGGTTTATGGTTTAAGGTTTAGGGTTTAGGGTTTAGGGTTTAGGGTATAGGGTTTTGGGTTGTAGGTTTAAGGTTTAGTGATTAGGGTTCGGGGTTCAAGGTTTAGGGTTTAGGGTAAGTTTAAGGGTTAGGCTTTCTTTTTTCTATTTTTTATTTTTTTATTTTTTATTTTAAATTAAGTAAACTCGAAGGTTTTATTTATTTAGTTTATTTTAATTTATTTGAGTTTATTTTATTTTATTTATTTAGTTTTTATTTTATTTATTTTAGTTTAAGTTTTTTATTTTAGTTTATTTTTTTTAGGTTTAGGTTTATTTTTAGTTGAGTTCTATTTTTACTTTTATTAGGTTTAGGTTTTATTTCTTATTTTTAGGTTTAGGTTTAAGCTTTTATTTTATTTCTTTAAGTTTATGTTCTAGGTTTTTATTTTAGGTTTTTTTAAGTTTTTATTTTTTTAGTTTAGGTTTAGGTTTATTTTTAGTTTATTTTATTTTATTTAGTTTAGGTTTTGATTTAGGTTTAGATTTAGGTTTTATTTATTTTATTTTAGTTTATTTTAGTTTAAGTTTAGGTTTATTTTATTTTTTTATTTTATTTTTATTTTAGGTTTAGTTTTTTTTACTTTAAGTTTTAGGTTTTATTTTTATTTATTTTTAGTTTTATTTTTTAGGTTTTTTTAGGTTTAGGTTTTTTTTAGTTTTATTTTTATTTATTTTAGGTTTAGTTTTTATTTTATTTAGGTTTTTTTTTTAGTTTAGTTTAGGTATTTTATTTTATTTTAGTTTAATTTTAATTTTATTTTATTTTTTTTAGGTTTAGTTTAGGTTTTAGTTTAGGTTTTATTTTATTATATTTATATATTTTATTTTTTTATTTTTTTTTTTATTTTCTAGGTTTTATTTAGTTTAGGTTTAAATTTTCACATTTTAGGGTTTAGGGTTTAGAGTTAGTTTAGGGTTTAGGTTTTTGGGTTTAGGATTTAGGTTTTAGGTTTTAGGTTTAGGGTTTATGGTTCAATTTAGGGTTTAAGATTTTTTTTTAACAAAGAATAAATTTAGATTCAACATTTATTCTTTTCAATTTCATCAACCAAGTAGCACCCAAAATTTTTTCTAAGACATAAGCGACATAGATAAAAAAATAGGTTGTAGGTTTACGGTTTATTTTTTTTATAAAATTAAGTAAACTGATAGGTTTAGATTTATTTTGTTTATTTTGCTAATTTTTTATTTTTTTCTACTTTAGTATATTTATTTTAGGTTTAATTATTTTAGTTTAGGTTTTTTTATTTTAGTTAATTTTTTAGGTTTTGGTTAATTTTTTAGTCAAGTTTTATATTTATTTGATTTTTTAGTTTTACATTTTCATTTTTATTTTTAGGTTTAGGTTTTTATTTTATTTTTTTAGGTTTAGGTTTTAGGTTTTTATTTTACATTTATTTTAGGTTTTATTTTTCATTTTAGGTTTAGGTTCATTTTTAGTTTATTATATTTTATTTAATTTAGGTTTAGGTTTAGGTTTAGGTTTAGGTTTACCTTATTTTAGGTTTAAGTTTAGGTTTTATTTGTTTTAGTTTAGCTTATTTTAGTGTAGGTTTAGGTTTATTTTATTTTGTTTATTTTATTTTTATTTTAGGATTAGGTTATTTTTTAATTTAGGGTTTAGGTTTTATATTTAATTTAGTTTTAGGTTTTATTTTGAGGTTTTTTTAGGATTAGGTTTTTATTTAGTTTTTTTTATTTTAATTTAGGTTTATTTTATTATTATTTTATGTTTAGTTTTATTTTTAATTTGGTTTTTTATACTTAGGTTTATTTTATATTTTAGTTAATTTAAGTTTTTATTTAATTTATTTTAGTTTATTTTTATTTTTTATTTCATTTTTTTTAAGTTTAGGTTTTATTTTATTATATTTTATTAAGGTTTGAGTTTATTTATTTATTTATTATTAGGTATTATTCAGTTTAGGTTTAGGTTTTTAGTTTTTTAAGGTTTAGGGTTTAGAGTTTAGGGTTTAGGGTTTAGGGTTTAGGGTTTAGGGTTTAGGGTTTAGGGTTAGGGTTGGGGTTTAAGGTTTACAGTTTAGAGTTTTGGGTTTTGTGGTTTATTATGGTTTTATGGTTTAGGGTTTTAGGGTTTAGGGTTTAGTGTTTAGACTTTAGGGTTTAGGGATTTGAGGTCTTAGGTGGTTTAGGGTTTAGGTTTTAGATTAGTTTAGGTTAGGGTTTAGTTTTAGGGTTTAGTGTTTATGATTTAGTTTAGTTTAGGTTAGGGTTAGGGTTTAGTTTAGGGTTTAGCATTTAAGGTTAATTTAGGTTTAAGGTTTAATTTAAGGTTTAGGTTTAAGGTTTAAATTTTAGTTTAGGTGTGTTTAGGGTTAGGTTTAGAGTTTAGGGTTTAGGATTTAGGTCATTTAGGGTTTAGGGTTTAGGGTTTATGGTTGATGGGTTTTAAAATTAAAAGTTAGTTTAGGTTTATTTAGTTTATTTTTTATTTATTTTAGTTTATTTTATTTTTTATTTTTATTTAGGTTTATTTTTATTTAGTTTAGTTTATTTATTTTAGTTTAGGTTTTTTATATTTATTTATTTTTTAGGTTTAGGTTTAAGTCTATGCTTAATTTTTTAGTTTAGTTTAATTTTTATTTTATTTTTTAGGTTTAGGTTTTATGTTTATTTTTAGGTTTAGGTTTAGGTTTATATTTTTTTTTTAGGTTTAGGTTTTAAGTTTTTTTATTTTAGGTTTATTTTTAGGTTTTATTTTTTCAATTTAGGTTTAGGTTTATTTTTAATTTATTTTATTTTATTTAGTTTAGGTTTGGTTAAGGTTTTGGTTTAGTTTATTTTAGGTTTTGGTTTAGGTTGTATTTAATTTAGTTTAGTTTATTTTAGTTTAGGTTTAGGTTTATTTTATTTTAAGTTTAGGTTTTTTTTAAGTTTAGGGTTTAGGTTTTATTTTTTATTTATTTTTAGGTTTTATTTTTAAGTTTAGGTTTTTATTTAGTTTTATTTTATTTTGGTTTATTTTATTTTTATTTTACATTTAGTTTTTATTTTATTTAGGTTTTCTATTCTTAGTTTTATTTTATTTTTTTGGACTAATTTCAGTATTTATTTAATTTATTTTAGTTAATTTTTATTTTATATCTTATTTTTCTTTTAGGTTTAGGTTTAAGTTTTAATTTATGTTTTTATTTTATTTATTTATTTTTTTAGGTTTAGGTTTATTTATTTATTTTATTATTAAGTTTTCCTTAATTTAGGTTTAGGTTTTTAGGGTTTCAGGTTTAGGGTTTAGGGTTTAGGGTTTGGGGTTTCGGGTTTAAGGTTTAGGGTTGTAGGTTTTAGGGTGTAGGGTTTAGGGTTTAGGGTTTATGGTTTAGGATTTTTTGTTTTAGGGTTTAGGTTTAGGGTTTGGTTTTTAAGTCTAAGGTTTAGGTTTTAGTTTAGGGTTTAGGGTTTTTTTTTAAACAAAGAACAAATTGATTCAACATTTCTTCTTTTTTTTCAACCAAATAACACACCAAGTTTTCTAAGACACAAGGGATGACATAGATAAAAAATGAGCACACATAGAGCAAATTAAATACCAGATAACTAGAATAATCTCTTATAAAGACATAGTTCCATAAGTAGCGGTCGGATTCATTCTTCTAATTCCCAGAACCACCCCGGCTCTCAGTGCGTCCACCATGGTTGTAACCTCCATCCTCCTCAGCCTCCATGCCACCATGATAACCTGCATTCTCCGCCTCCCCAGGAGCTTGGTTGATGGTGATGTTCACATCAAGGTTTTACTATTCTTAGGGTTTAAGTTTATTATGGTTTTAGGTTTATTTTTTAATTTATTAAGTTACTTTAGGTTTAGGTTTAGGGTTTGGTGTTTATGGTTAGGGTTTCAGGTTTAGGGTTTACAGTTTAGGGTTTAGGGTTTTATGATTTATGGTTTCATGGTTTAGTGTTTAAGGTTAGGGTTTAGGGTTTAGGGTTTTAGGGTTTAAGTATTTAGGTTTTAGGGTTTAAGTTAGTTTAGGTTTAGGTTAAGTTTAAGTTTAGGGTTTGAGGTTTAGGTTTAGTTAAGGTTTGAGTTAGCTTTTAGGTTAGTTTAGGGTTTAGGTTTAAACTTTAGTTTAATATTTTAGTTTTAGGTTTAGGGAGTTTAAGTTTAGAGTTTAGGGTTTAGTTTATAGTTTAGTTAGGGTTAGGTTTAGTTTAAGTTTTAAACTTTAGGTTTTAGGTTTTAGTTTTAAGTTTAGTTAGTTTAGTTTAGGTTTAGGTTTAGTTTAGGGTTTTAGGATTTTTTTAGGGTTTTAGGTTTAGGTTTAGGTTTAGGTTTAGAGCTTAGGGTTTAGGGTTAGTTTGGGGTTTATAGTTTAAGGTTTGATTTAGGAGTTGAGGTTTCTTTGACTTAGTAAAGCGATTTTTAGTTTATTTTATTTATTTTGTTTATTTTAGTTTATTTTATTTAGGTTTATTTTTTATTTAGGTTTATTTTATTTTAGGTTTATTTATTTTAGTTTAGATTTATTTTAGTTTTTTATATTTTAGTTTTATTTTTTTTTTAGATTTAGGTTTAGGTTTTATTTTATTTTTTTTTTATATTTAGGTTTAGGTTTTTTTTTTTAGGTTTTAGTTTATTTTTTTTGGGTTTAGGTTTATTTATTTTTTATTTTATTTATTTAGTTTAGGTTTAGTTTATTTTAGGTTTAGGTTTATGTTTTATTTATTTTAGGTTAGTTTATAGTAGGTTTAGGTTTATTTTTATTTTGTTTATTTTAGGTTTAGGTTTTTTTATTTATTTTAGGTATATTTTTTAGGTTTGATTTTATTTAGTTTTATTTTGTTTTATTTATAGGTTTATTTTATTTTTATTATTTTTAAGTTTTTTAGGTTTATTTTATTTTATTTATTTATTTTATTTATTTAGTTTTAATTTATTTTTTTATTTTTTAGGTTTAGGTTTAGGTCATGGTTTTAGTTTAGTTTAGTTTTTATTTTTTTTATTATTTTTAGGTTTAGGTTTAGTTTTATTTTATTTTTAGGTTTTATTTAGTTTAGTTTTAGTTTTAGACTTTTAAGGTTTAGGATTTAGGGTTTGAGTTTAGGGTTTAGGGTTTAGGGTTGTAGGTTTTTTGGTGTAGGGTTTGGGTTTAGGGTTTAGTTTGGGTTTAAGTTTTTTAGGTTTAGGGTTTAGGTTTAGGATGTGGTTTAGGGTTGGTTTAGGGTTAGTGATATTTTAATTTTAATTTTAATTTTATTTATTTTTTAAATTAAGTAAAGCTAGGTTTAGGTTTATTTAGTTTATTTTTTATTTTAGTTTATTTTATTTCTTATATTATTATTTAGTTTAGTTTTATTTTAGGTTTACTTATTTTAGTTTAAATTTTATTTTAGTTTATTTTTGGTTTAGGTTTAGGTTTAGGTGTTAGTTTAGTTTATTTTCATTTTAGTTTTAGGGTTAGGTTATTTTTTATTTTTTAGATTTAGGGTTGTAGGTTTAAGGTGTAGATTTGGGGTTAGTTTTAGTGATTTTGTTTAGGGTTTAGGATTTAGGTTTAGGGTTTAGGGTTTTTTTTCTAATTCAAATGTAGGTAGGTTTAGGTTTAATTAATTTATTTAGTTTATTTTATTTTAGTTTATTTTATTTTTTTATTTAGGTTTATTTTTATTTAGTTTAGTTTATTTAGTTTAGTTTAGGTTTGTGATTTAAGTATATTATTTAGGTTTAGGTTTATGTTTATGTTTATTTTTCAGTTTAGTTTTATTTTTTTATTTTTATGTTTAGTTTGTTTTATTTTTTGGTTTAGGTTTTTATGTGTTTCTTTTAGGTTTATTTTTTTTTATTTAGGTTTAATTTTTAGTTTATTTTATTTATTTAGTTTAGTTTAGTTTAGGTTTAGGTTTATTTATTTTAGTTTATTTTATTTTAGTTTTGGTTTAGATTTATTTAATTTTGATTAGTTTAGGTTTAGGTATTTTCTTAGCTTATGGTTTAGGTTTTATTTTTTATTTATTTTTAGGTTTATGTTTTTATTTAGTATTTATTTTATTTCATTTTAGGTTTAGTTTATTTTTATTTAATGTTTAGATTCTATTTTACTTAGGTTTATTATTTTTAGGTTTATTTTATTTTTTAGTTTAGTTTAAGTTTTTATTTATTTTATTTTAGTTTAGCTTTTATTTTTGATTTAATTTTTTTACATTTATGTTTAGGTTTAGGTTTAGGTTTAGGTTTAGGTTTTAGTTTATGATTTTAATTTATTTTATTTTTGTATTTCATTTAGTTTTAGGTTTATTTTTTTATTTAAATTTTAAGTTTATTTAGTTTAGGTTTAGGTTTTGAGGGTTTAGGATTTACGGTTTAGGTTTAGGGTTTAGGATTTAGGGTTTAGGGTTTAGGGTTTAGGGTTTAGGGTTTAGGGTTTAGGTTTAGGGGGTTTTAGGGTTTAGGGTTTAGGGTTTAGGTGTTTAAGGTTTAGGGTTTAGGGTTTAGTGGTAGGTTTAGGTTTTGGGGTTTAGGGTTGGATTTTTTTTAATTTTTTTAATATTTTAAGTTTATTTAGTTTATTTAGGTTTATTGTTTATTTATTTTAGTTTAGTTTATTTTATTATTTATTATTATTTAGTTTAATTTTATTTATTTTAGTTTAGGTTTTTATTTTAGTATTTTTTAGGTTTAGGATTAAGTTTATTTTAAGTTTATTTTATTTTTATTTTTTTAGGTTTATGCTTTATTTTTTATTTTAGGTTTAGCTTTAGGTTTTATTTTATTTTGTTAGGTTTAGGTTTAGTTTTTAATTTAGGTTTATTTTTAGGTTTTAGTTTTCTTACATTTTTTAGTTTATTTATTTTATTTATTTAGGTTTAGGTTTTTTGTTTTAGGTTTAATTTATTTTAGTTTAGTTTATTTTAGTTTAGGTTTAGGTTTATTTTATTTTAAGTTTAAGTTTTTTTAGTTTAGGGTTTAGGTTTATTTATTTTATTTATTTTGGGTTTATTTTTTTAGGTTTATTTTATTTTTTATTTAAGGTTTATTTTATTTTTATTTTAGGTTTGTTTTATTTTATTTAGGTTTTATATATTTTAGTTTAGTTTAGGTTTTATTTATGTGATTTTAATTTTAATTTTATTTTATTTTATTTTTAGGTTTAGTTTTAGAATTAGGTTTTAGTTTAGGTTTTTATTTAACTTAATTTTTTTATTTTGGTTTAGGTTTCTTTATTTATTTTATTTTTATATTTTATTTAGTTTAAGTTTAGGTTTTTAGCTTATAGGGTTTGATATTCAACGTTTAGGGTTTAGGGTTAGTTGAGCATTTAGGGTTTAGGGATTCAGGTTTGGGGTTTAGCTTTTAGGGTTTAGGGTTTAGGGTTTAGGGTTTAGGGTTTAGGGTATTAGGGTTTAGGGTTTAGGGTTTAGGTTTTTCGAGTTTAGGGTTTAGGGTTTAGGGTTTGATTTTTAGTTCAGGGTTGGGTTATATTTTAGTGTTTTGGTTTTTGGTTTTAAATAGAGAAAATTTAGATTCAACATTTGTTCTTTTGATTTCATCAACCACGTAACACAACCAACTATTCTAAGACACAAGCGATGATAAAATGAGCACACATAAAATCAAAAAAGATCACTCTGCCTCTATTGTAAAGACATAGTTCCATAAGCGGCCAGTCGAGGCATTCCTCAATTTCTCCGGTTCCCATCAAAACCACGACCTCTCAGTAGGATCCACCATCACATCCCATCTCTCCTTGACCACCAAAAAGTTAGCTCATCCCTCATAACCACCACCTCCATTTCCAGCACCTCAGATCCACCACCTGTGATTCCACGCCTTCCTTCGCCTTGTTGCTGCATGGTTGATGGTCATGTTCCTGTTTTGGTTTTTCTTAGGATTTAGTTTTGGGTTTTGGTTTATTAGGTTTAGGGTTTAGGTTTATTTTTAATTAGTTACTTTAGGTTTAGGTTTAGGGTTTAGGGTTAGCATTTAGGGTTTAGGGTATATGGTGTAGGGTTTAGGGCTTAGGGTTTAGGGTTTATGTTTTAGGGTTTAGGGTTTAGGGTTGTAGGTTTATTGTTTCAGGTTAGTTTTGGGTTTTGGTTTATTTAATTTTAAGTTTAAGTTGTATAGTTTACTTAGTTTATTTTTTTTTGTAGTTTATTTATTATTTATTTTATTTGGTTTTATTTAGTTTATTTATTTTATGTTTTTATTTAAGTTTAGGTTTTTATTTTAGTTTATTTTTTAGGTTTAGGTTTTAGTTATTTTAGTTTATTTTAATTTTTGGTTTAGGTCTTTAGGGTTTAGGGTTTAAGGTTATTTAGGGTTTAGGTTTTAGGGTTTAGGGTTTAGGGTTTAGGGTTTAGGGTTTTGGGTTTAGGGTTTAGGGTTGTAGGTTTAGGGTTTAGGGTTTAGTTTATGGTTTAGGATTTAGGGTTTAGGGTTTAGGGTTTATGGTTTAGTTTTTTTTTAATATAAACAATAGTTTATTTATTTAGTTTATATTTAATTTATTTTGTTTATACTTCTTTTTTATTTTTATTTAGTTTTATTTTTTATTTTATTTAGTTTATTTATTTTAGGTTTATTTATTTTAGTTTAGGTTTTTTATTTTAGTTTAGTTTTAGGTTTAGATTTAGGTTTTACTTATTTTTTTATTTAAGTTTTATTTTATTTTATTTTTTAGGTTTAGGTTTTATATTTTTTTAGGTTTAGGTTTTATATTCATATTTTAATGTTTAGGTTTAGGTTTTAATTTTTAAGCTTAGGTTTTAGGTTTTATTTTTATTTTATTTTTAGGTTTATTTTTTTAGTTTAGGTTTAGGTTTTCTTTAGTTTATTTTATTTTATTTAGTTTAGGTTTAGGTTTTGGTTTAGTTTATTTTAGGTTTAAGGTTTAATTGTATTAATTTTATTTTAGTTTAGGTTTAGGATTATTTTATTTTGTTTATTTTTTTATTTTAGGTTTAGGTTTTTTTTTAGTTTGGGGTTTAGAATTTATTTTTTATTTATTTTTAGGTATTATTTTTAAGTTTACTTTTTAGGTTTAGGTTTTTATTTAGTTTTTATTTTATCTTATTTTAGGTTTGTTTTATTTTTATTTTACATTTAGTCTTTATTTTTTTAGGTTTTTTATTCTTAGGTTTATTTTATTTTTTAATTTAGTTTTGGTTTTTATTTATTTTATTTTAGTTTATTTTCATTTTTATTTTATTTTATTTTTATGTTTAGGTTTAGGTTTTAGTTTAAATTTTTATTTTATATTATTTAATTTATTTTTTCTAGGTTTAGGTTTATTTATTCATATTATTATTAGGTTATATTTAGTTTAGATTTAAGTTTTTTTTTTTTAGGGTTATTTATTTTGGGTTTAGTGTTTAGGGTTTATTTGGGTTTTGGTTTTAGGGTTTTCGGTTTTAGAGTTTAGGGTTTAGGGTTTAGGGTTTATGGTTTTAGGGTTTAGTGTTTAAGGTTTAGCATTTAGGGTTTAGGGTTTAGGGTTTTTAGGGTGAAAGGTTTAGAGTTTAGGGTTTAGGTTTTAGGTCTAGGGTTTAGGTTTAGTTTAGGGTTTAGGGTTTTTTTAACAGAACAAATTTAGATTTAACATTTCTTCTTTCATTCAATTAACACACCAAGTTTTCTAAGACACATCTGGATAGATATGATAAAAAACGCATAGAAAATCAAATACCTAGATAGCTAGAACTGTCTTTATAAGGACATGGTTGTGCATAAAGCGGACGCTAGTTTCTCAGTTCCCATACCACCGGCTCTCTAGTGTGATTCACCATCATCTCCCCATTCCAGTTATACTCATTCCTCCAGCATCCATAACCACCACTGCTCTGACCACCACCTCCATATCCACCGGCACCTCGGATAACCACTGATAATCGCCTCACACCTCTGGATCTAGCACTGTTGATGGTGATGTTCTTTTGAGTTCTACCCATTCTTAGGGTTTTATGGCTTAGGTTTTTTTTTAATTTATTAAGTTACTTTAGGTTTATGTTTAGGGTTTGGCTTTTTGGGTTAGGATTTAAGGTTTAATGTTTAGGGTTTAAGTTTTGTTTATGCTTTTAGGGTTTAGGGTTTAGGGTTTTAGTTTAGGTTTTAGGGTTTTTTGGTTTAGGTTTAAGTTTTAGGGTTTAGGGTTTAGGTTTAGTTTTAGGGTTTAGGGTTTTGAGGGTTTAAGGTTTATGGTTCAAGGTTATTTTAGGGTTTAGGCTTTAGGCTTTAGTGTTTAAGGTTTTAAGGGTTTAGGGTTTAGGGTTAAGGGTTTTAGGTTATAGTAAGAGTTTGGTTTAGCATTTATGGTTAGGGTTTGGGTTTAGGGTTTAGTGTTTAGGGTTTATGGTTAGTTTATGGTTTAGGGTTTTGGATTTTTTACGATTTAGTGTTTAGGGTTTAGGGTTTGAGGTTGTAGGTTTAGGGTTTAGGGTTTAGGGATTTGGATTTAGGTTTAGGTTTAGTTTTAAGGTTTAGGGTTTTTTTTTGGAACCCCATATAGAAGAATTTTATTGCCATAAGAAAAAAGTTTCAAGGTACTTAAGAGGGGATAAACTCCAAAACTATTTGAAAAATACAATGTTAATGAGTAAATCCCTATCAAAACCAAAACAAAAGAAAAAAAAGAAAACAAAGATTCAAAGTTAAACAAAAGGAGAAGCCATTGACGACCTTGAAAAAGCTCTTGAGGATGAGAGAAGCTGCCTCCAGAGAATGAACCTACAAGAAAACAACACAGAATCTGCAAACAACAAGAAGAAAGAATTAGCACAGTTAAAGTGATACAATTCAAATCAGCATAAATTGAGAGTTATAGAAATTATTGAAAGCAGGCAGCTTAGTCACACAAATTTGGGCGACCCTGACATGAGCATCAAACTTCCAAGGATGGGTTACATCACCAGGTTACTACCTACTAAATAATGAGTGAAATCATCCGTAGCCTACAAACACGGAGGAAAAGCGACCATTGGATGAAAGTCATATGATCCTTATTACGCATACCAAAACATAGCCACATAAGAAAAGAAGGCATAGATAAATCGTAAAGGGATGACACCAATCCCTTTTAAGATAAGTATCACCAACTAATGCCAACATAGCATGAGAATGCACAACATCCCACCTAGGATGAAACAACTTGGCCACATCCACCATATCATGATCATAAATAAATATACATGTCTAGCCAAAGAGAAAATTGAACCGGAGATAAATCCATACAACAAAGGCCGGGCAGAATTCAAAACAAAAGCCATCTTGAACTTAATAATCCAAAATCCATTGACACGCAACACCATCCCTACGGATGCTCGTGAAGAGGAAAGCCGGTCGGGATTAGAGCAGATGTTAACATCCACCTTATTATTAGCATGATCATAATAGCAATTGCAGAATTCTAAGAGATCCAAGAGTGAAATGTAACATCAAATAGATCCATACCACAAAGGCACAGATAATAAGGTTAACCACACAATAAACAACAAAAATAAAGGACCAGTCAGAAGACCAACCACAATAGTTAGCCTTCTGAACATAAAAACCCAAAAATTCTTTAAGCTAATAGCCAAAATAGCAAACCAAATACTGAACCTGATAGATGGTGTAGGCAGTGCCATTACTGGGTTGAACCAAAGTGAGAATCAAAAAATAACAGCAGTAAAATCCTTCAAATCAAAGGAAAGTAGACCAATAGCTAAACAAATAGCATCTGTAAAGACAGCAGCCACGGGAGGCAAAAAACAATCCTTTTAATGGAAGGAAGCAACAGTGATGGGAAGCAAAATAAACAATATGTCCCTATAGGTTAGGAAAAGAAATAGCATAAACCAACAAGTAATCAGAACCCATCATGTAACAGGATAGCTAATAATAGCAATAGGTGATGCAAGAGCCTCCATTATAGGATAACGGATAATAGTTTTGGGAAGTGCATGAAAACCTAGTAGAAAATAGAAATAAAATAGAGTGAACATTCAAGTAAGACAAAATAATAAGCGAAAATTCAAAAGATGAGACTAATTTTGATATAGGGTAAACGAGTTCTATACATTAACCAATCCACACAAATGTTTAGTTAGACTAAGCTGATCAAAGAAAGTTATGTCATTTAATCTAGCACCAGATTAGTAAGGTAATCAGCACATGAATTACCTTCATTCCAAACATGAGTGATTTTGAAACAAACTTGAGATAAGAGAGCTCTAGTATGATTAAGGAGGTAATATAAATCTATATTTCCCACCTTGGTGGAAGTCAACATATCAATCATCAAAAGTGCATCCACCTCAATCTAGATATTGAGCCAACCTTTGTAAAATTGCTTTGTTAGAACAATTAATTAGGCATAAGAGAACATGTTTCCACCACCGCAGAGTCGATTATTTTGATAATATGATTTTGAGGCTTTATCCAGTAGACAGTCTTATCTTCTTTAACATTAGAAAGCTAAAGTAAGCTAAGCCCCAATTTGTTAGCCACAAATTTATAGCCTTTAAATTAATTGAAGGTAATTAAACTGGCATTAAATAGAGCATGAATTTTTTCTTTAATTCTAGCAATTATCCTTTTGTGGTTCATAAGAATCCCATGATGTTTGGCATCATTTCTATCCATCCATATGAACCATATAAGAGTGATGGCAGTTATCACTTTGATGTGACCTTTAATAGTATATTGAAAATAAACATCAAGAAGTTCATATAAGGATAAAGAACCATTAAATTGGTCAATAATGAAAAGCTCATCATACCAGACCCATAGTTTGGAGGCAATAGCTCCATTGACAAAACATGGTTCACATTCTCAATGTGAAAATAGCAATAGCATTTTGAAGGTAAATGAAAGCCTTTACCCCACATCAAAGAAAAGAGATGAAATTTTTTAGAATTCTCCAAGTTAGAACAAAATACAAAATATGAATAGTATTATTACAAAGTTTATAAAACACATTAGAGAAACCATAAGCTTCTAATATGAATCGGACATCTTTAAGGTTAAAATCACCATTTTGAGATAGCTTAAAAGAATTTTATCAGGATGGTTAGAAATGATAGAGATGTTAGTAAGTTTATCTAAAATAGAAATAGGAATATAATCAGTAAGCTTACTACCATTCCATTTATTATTCAACGAGAATGAGTTCACTTTAATGGTAGCAGTGGAGTGAGTAGATAATAAGTCATCAATGGAATGACTATCAGTCCAATTATCTTGCCAAAAGAAAGAAGATCTAAAGTTAACCCCCTAAGAAATAAGGGATTCAACTTCCCATTTGATGGAACAAAGTCTTTTCCATACATGAGAATCACCCACCTTGTAAGGAGAAATGAGAAGATGCTTACTGGCGGTCGAATTTAGGCCAAAGACTATTATTGCTCTAAAGTTCCACCAAAGTTTGTGAGAAAATGTGTAATAGCTTCCATATGGCTTACATCAAAACCTTGACAAGGGTGCCACAACATTTATACCAAGAAGTCCAATGCATCCTTTTAGTAGAGTTGTTGGATCCCCAAAAAAATTTATTAAGGAGGCACTTTATTCTGTTTAAGGTAGAATTAGTAGGAACAATGGTTTGAATAAGATATAATGACATGGAGTTAAGTGTAAGTGTACTTAAGCAAAGTGAGTCTACCAAATGAGTAAATGAAATTCCCAAATAGAAATTTTATTTGTAATTTTTTGGATTAACTCATCAAAGAGATGTGATCTTTTCTAACCTTTATAAAGAGGAGCACCAAGATATTTAATTGGAAGGTGTTGTTGCTAAAAATTAGTGATTCTGAAGATTTGATTGATTTTGTTATTTGAGATTTTAGAGGAAGGAATGAAACATCTTTTGCCTTCATTAATAGAAAGACCACTTTCCTTCCCAAATTTATTTAAGAAATTCTTAATGTTTTTAATGTGATGAATGGAATCATTGTAAAAGATAATGAAATCATTAGCAAAACTAAGATGGGAGACATGAATACCACCAAGAGTTCTAAAAAACATGCTTGGATTATTGTTGAAGAGGTCATTAAGGCTCTTAGAAAGATATTCCACCCAATAATAAAAGAGGAGACAAGGGATCCCTTGTCTCAAATCTGAAGATGCCTCACCAGAATAATAGAGAACCAAGCATTACTAATACAATTTTTAACAAGGAGATGAAATCGAAGCGACTTAAGAATTTGAAAAGGAAAGCCCAAGAGATATTTTTGAAAGCTTTAGAGATATCCGGTTTAAAGAAGATGTTACCACCTCTATTAGAGGCATCCAAATGAATCAACTCTTGAGCAAGAAGAATGTTATCGATATCTCTACCTCTAATGAAACCAATTTGGTTGAGAGAAATTATTTTTGAAGTAGGGACTAATTCTAGCAATTTAGCAATGAGTTTATGAAGATGAAGGTGAGACTAATAGTCACCCCAAGATTTAGGATTATCAATTTTGGGTATAAGGACAATTGAAGTACAAGAGAAATATCTAAGTAAAGGATTACCATTAAAGAAATCAATCATAGCATCAACTAAATCATATTTAATAATAGTCCAACAATGCTGAAAAAAATGAGTAGTGTAGCCTTCCGGACCAGCAACAGAATTAGCATTCATGCTATTAAGGATTTTAGAAATCTCAACTTCCATAGGCAACATAGTAAGCAAATGATTATCATCACTAGTAATTATTGAGGCAATCAAGTGAGAGTTGGAGAGAGCCTCTAAAGTATGGCTCTTGTTCAACAAATTTCTGAAATGATTGGTAGTAGAGTCTTTAATTTCATTATTGTCAGTGATCCAATTTCCATTTTCACTTTTAATTTTTTGGATAGAATTTAAAGCTTTCTTTTTATTGGAAAAGAGCATGAAAATATATTTGTCCCATCATATAATATGTTTACTAGCGACCTAGTAAGTTTCTTCCATATTCTAATAGGTAACTAGGTTGTCTTTGGCTTCATTCAAATCCTTCGGTTTAGAAGAATCGATTAACGACATTTTCAAGACAACAAACCAATTGTTCCATGTTTTAATGTTAGCAAAGAGATTTTTAAAATAATGCTTATTCCACCATGAGGTTTGTTTTAGTCTTTTAAGCTTAAACCAGAGTCTAATCTTGCCCTTAACAAAATTATCAAGGTGAATGGGGGCCACCCTGTTGGTGGAGATGAAATTTAAGAAGTCAATGTGCGAAATCCACATATTTTAGAATCTAAAAGTGGTAGAACAAGATAATATATTAGAGTCATTTTTAACAGATATTAAAGAGGAGCATGAGACAAAGTTACGCTCAAGTGCTCAATAGAGTGAGGTCATTGATTAATCCAAAGGGAGTTAAAAGGGTCCTATCAAGCCATTTCGAGTCTAGAGTTATGTGTAATTAGGGTAGCCAATGTAGGTTACAATAAGAATCATATTAGAAATCTTCCATAGAATGAATGTTGGAGAACAACCACCCCTTCTTTGGAGGAAGAGAGGATAGTGTTGAAATCACCCCAACCAACCAAGGTTTGTTAGCGTTAAAGTAAAAGTTCTTAAGTTGTCCCAAAGGATGTTCTGCCACATTACAAGAAGCATAAATAAAGGAGCCTAGAAAAATCACCCAATGAGATGTGGACATTGACAACTTACTGGAGATCATCAAGGATAGAAACATTGACTAAATTATTCCAAAAGCACCAAATTTTATTGTTAATATTGTAGAAGGAGTTATTAAAGCTGAGCATTCTAGCAACATGATTGATCTTAGAAGAATGTATGAGAGGTTCAATAATTACTAAAAAAGCTATATTATTAGTAATGACTTCTAACGATTACAATGAGAGGGTCCCAATCCCTCAAATTCCAAATAAGAGAGTTAAACATAAAGAAATATAAAATAAGCTAAGGAAAAATAGATAAATAAAGGGATTAAAAAAAAGAAAACAATCAAACTAAAAGAACCATTACTTATGAGATGAGGGAAGATCTAGTAAGTTGAGTTATTATGAAACATTTTTGCTATTAAGAATCTATTTTCAAAAATAGTTTGGAATGGCCAATTTTTGTTCAAAGAATCTCCATTAGAAAGAGACTAATTAGTAGTATTAAGAATAGGATCAATGTCAGTCAAAGCATTTCTAATGATGACTTCCCTTCCAATTTGAAGAGGTCAGTTGGATTAGCATGCATGTCAATCTGGATTAGGGAGAGGTAGTAATGCCATTAAGAGCACAAATACCAAGATTATCTTGAGAATTTTTTTCCAGATTTTCCTCCATCATCAAATTTTCATTCAAATTACCATTGAGGGTCACATGCTCCTCCTCATGTTCAGCAGTCAAGATAGGCAAGGTAGTTTGAATAGAGTCACTATCCTGAAGATGCAAATTATTATGTAATGAAGGGCTGATAGCCAAACCATCATATTCAACATTAGGAACAACATTAGCAATATCTTTTACCTGCTCAAATTGAAAATTGGGAGTATCATCATTGAGCACTTCATTGAGCAATTATGGGTTCCAAAGAGTTTGAGCGGTATTCCATTTTGATTAACCTTAGGCACATAAATAGATTTAATAACTTTATCGGTTGATATATTAATTAGGTCGGTTAAATTTTTCTTTTTTAAGTTGTGGGTGCAACACAAAATATTACGAGTTATCATGCCCATGGATTTTGATGTGAGAGAAAATAGGAAAATTCTCAAACTCAACTTTTGAAAGTAACCAAACTTTTCATAACCAATCCAAACTTTCTTAAGGTGTTTTTTAAAATATCAATTTCCACTAGAATGCGAGCAACAAGTTGATCTCACGGTGGCACGATCAATTTGAAGAGATTCGACCAAAAAAAGCCCCAATAAAACTTGATGCATAACTTAATGAATCCTCATATTGAAAAAGCTAAGCGGGGACAATGGGTGATTCCTATTTCATATCAAAAAGGGGAGACCACTTTAAAAGTCACATTTGACAATTTAAAATAAAGTTAGAACTATGTGAAAAAACCCTTGAATAATCTAAGTCATTAGTAAGCTGAATCAAAATGTGCCTTGGATCAATCAAACCAATAGAGAATGCACCGAGAAAGCTTAAGACTATGAAAAATGAGTGGATATTGTGTTTGGCTTTTCACAAAGTAAATTTTTCCAACTAAAGTGAATTGTAAGGCTTAAATAACTTTCAACATCATGATCTAGCACATAATATGGATGCCA